>JBBPBX010010036.1:10079-42645 GCA_038048925.1 Garcialebias charrua
TAGATAGATATACGGTAGATAGATATACGGTAGATAGATATACGGTAGATAGATAGATAGATAGATAGATAGATAGATAGATAGATAGATAGATAGATAGATAGATAGATAGATAGATAGATAGATAGCAGCAAAAGCAAAAGTAGACCTATGTTTATCGGGGATGATTCCTTAATGCCTGCACTGATGAATTTGTGAAATAAACATGACATCAAAAATCTCCTGTTCTAGTTTTTGGTGTGCCACCTCAGGACTTTCAGTGGCCCCCACATGGCCACCCCATTAAAACAAAATTATCTTTCAACTTGGAAAAGTTTTAAACTTTTAGTAATGTGTTGCAGACTGTAGAAATAAAATAAATGCATTTATAGTCAAATAATGCAAATCTTTAATAGAAAACCCAATGTATTTGGTTAATTATAACTAAATATTTAACTATATTGGCTGTAATTTAAGACTCTTCTCTTTATTAAATATTACAGCGGGAGTAAACGCAAATGTTACTAAACCTAAATTTAGATTTTAAGTTTCATATTTCATTAATGTGATAAAATGAAACTGAAGTGTAGCTTTACAGTAAAGAGCTCTTTAGTTGATTTACTTTTAAGATATAGATGAACGCCGGTATTTAAAACATTGTTTCAAACAGCGAGAGTTACTGATCAAGAGCTGCAAAAGAACAGACATGAGAAAACATGTAAAATGTGTTTCCTCAGTCAAAATTAAGCAGAAAAATCAAATTCCTCTAATATGACGACAAACTGGTAATGCTATGTGATCCGAACAAGTAATAAAAGTTCAGATAACCAGCAGAGGAACAAACAAAAACAGCATTATGGCAGCCGTGTAAATAAACTTGAATAACAGTATTTATTCTCATTGCTAATTTGGATTTATCTCTGATGTGAGCCACCTGCAGCAACATTTATGTGTGATTAGGTGCAATTAATTAGTGAGCTTTAAATTACTTAAATCACCATTAATGTTGTCGTTCTGTGCATTTTTACTGAATCTGAACATCAGGAGTCATAATCGACTTTCTGCCAACTGCTGTTTGCAAGGTTTCTGTGCCAGAGGGAAAGAAAAGTATTTTACAAACACAAATAATTCAGTTTTACACAATGCATTGGGAGCTAAAACAACATAGTGCATCCTAAAACAAGAAATGTGAAATCATAATAGCTGGAGAGGATACAGATTTCACATTTAAATATATGTAGAACTTACTGTATTTTTATTTTACAAACATTCCACTTGAAACAAATCTGTAAACTAATGTTTTACAGCCTGAGCTCGTTGAGCCCGTGGTTTTTCCGAACACCAACTGCTCAAAAACAATAAAGAAAAAAAAATGGGGGAAACAAATCAAATGGTGTATCTTTGCATTGTTCTATTCCCACAGACTTTTTAAACACAGATTATGTTTGGAGTATGAATGCTTTACAGTATGCCAGTAAATTAGATGCATTGTCACTGAAGGTTTTCAATGAAATTCTAACAATCAAAACTGCCGGAAAATTACCGTAAACTCCACAACTTTTAGTGTACTTTTATTTTTTTTCTTTGTAACATTTATGTTGCAATTCTAGCTAGTGACTTATCATAAACTCCTCAGTTTTCTTTGTACTGTCACATTGGGATTGTAGGGTTAACTGTAAAATTCTGGCAAATACATGTAGAGGAAATGGGGCTGTAAATACAAGCCGGATTCCAAAAAAGTTGGGACACTAAACAAATTGTGAATATAAACTGAATGCAATGATATGGAGAAGGCAAATGTCAATATTTTATTTTCAATAAAACATAGATGACAGATCAAAAGTTTAATCTGAGTAAATGTAAAATTTCAAAGGAAAAATATGTTGATTCAAAATTTCAGTGTCAACAAATCCCCAAAAAGTCGGGACAAGTAGCAATAAGTGGCTGGAAAAAGGAAATTGAGCATATAACAAACATCTGGAAGACCAATTAACACTAATTATGTCAATTGACAACATGATTGGGTATAAAAAGAGCTTCTCAGAGTGTCAGTGTCTCTCAGAAGCCAAGATGGTAAGAGGATCACCATTGCTGCGCAGAAAGATTGTGCAGCAATACCAGAATGGTGTTACCCAGCGTAAAATAGCAAAGACTTTTAAGTTATCATCATCAACCGTGCATAACATCATCAAAAGATTCAGAGAATCTGGAACAATCGCTGTGCGTAAGGGTCAAGGCCATAAAACTCTACTGGATGCTCGTGATCTCCGGGCCCTTAAACATCACTGCACCTCAAACAGGAATGCCACTGTCAAGGAAATAACAGAATGGGCTCAGGAATACTTCCAGAAAGCATTGTCAGTGAACACAATCCACCGTGCCATCCGCCGTTGCCAGCTGAAACTCTACAGTGCAAAGAGGAAGCCATTTCTAAGCAAGCTCCACAAGCTCAGACGTTTGCACTGGGCCAGGGGTCATTTAAAATGGAGTGTGGCAAAATGGAAGACTGTTCTGTGTCAGATGAGTCACGATTTGAAGTTCTTTATGGAACACTGGGACGCCATGTCATCCGGACCAGAGAGGACAAGGATAGCCCAAGTTGTTATCAACGCTCCGTTCAGAAGCCTGCATCACTGATGGTATGGGGTTGCATGAGCGCTTGTGGCATGGGCAGCTTGCATGTCTGGAAAGGCACCATTAATGCAGAGAACTATGTTCAGGTTCTAGAACAACATATGCTCCCATCTAGACGTCATCTCTTTCAGGGAAGACCCTGTTTTCAGATGTTTCTAAACCCTACATATCCAATATACATGTCATTGTTGATGTTTTTTACTGTATCTACTCAACTGATGTCTGTCTGTTTTTGTATATACATGTATTGTATAATGCCTATAGGAGTCTGTCTTATCCTGATGGTTTTGAACTGTCAACATCAATTTATTGTGATTGTAGTTTTCTTTTTGTTAAATGCAAATGCTTATTGTTCAATTACCATGTCCATGTTGAAGTGTGGTGCTGACCACTTGAACAGGTCACCCTTGTAAAAGAGATCTCGATCTCAATGGGCTCTACCTGGTAAAATAAAGGTGATTGATTGATTGATTGATTTTTCAACAAGATAATGCCAGACCACATTCTGCAGCAATCACAACATCATGGCTACGTAGGAGAAGGATCCAGGTACTGAAATGTCCAGCCTGCAGTCCAGATCTTTCACCTATAGAGAACATTTGGTGCATCATAAAGAGGAAGGTGCGACAAAGAAGGCCCAAGATGATTGAACAGTTAGAGGCCTGTATTAGACATGAATGGGAGAGCATTCCTATTTCTAAACTTGAGAAACTGGTCTCCTCTGTCCCCAGACGTCTGTTGAGTGTTGTAAGAAGAAGGGGGGATGCCACACAGTGGTAAAAATGGACTTGTCCCAACTTTTTTGGGATTTGTTGATGCCATGAAATTTTGAAACAACATATTTTTCCCTTAAAATGATACATTCTCTCAGTTTAAACTTTTGATCTGTGATTTGTGTTCTATTCTGAATAAAATATTAGATGTTGGCACCTCCACATCATTGCATTCAGTTTTTATTCACAATTTGTTTAGTGGCCCAACGTTTTTGGAATCCGGCTTGTATATTGTTAATTATCAGTTGTGAGTTAAGCTCATAAAATTATGCTTGTAATATGCAAATAACCCCGTGTGTGGGCACCATCAAAGTCAAAGTCAACTTTATTGTCAGAACTGCAATATGTACAGGACATACACAGGATTGAAATTGCGTTTCTCTCAGTCCCTCGGTGCAACAGTAACCATTTAAACACTAAAACACTGAAACATTTAATAAACATAAGCATAAAATAGTAAAAGTGTAACACTGTCCTGAGTTTTTGCATAGTAGTATAAAAGTATGAAAATTTACACCAACACTAAAACACTAAACATTTAATGAACATAAGCATAAAATGAAATAATAAAAGTGTAATACTGTCCTGAGTTTTTGCATAGTAGTATAAAAAGTATATCTATAAAATAAACTGAAGGTTCTAGCATTGACATTTGCAAAGAGTGGCAAAGCAGCATATGAGTTAATGTACACAGTATATGTATGAGGAGTAGTTGATGTTGGTATAGAGGCAAAGTGGCATATGCAGTAAGGCACATTGGGCATCCTTAAATAAGGCTAGTCAGAGAATACTGTATATGTATCAGCAGTAGTGTAGATATAAAAGTAGTGTAAATGTAAACAGTAGTAATAAATGTAAACAGTAGTAATAAATGTAAACAGTATTAATAAATGTAAACAGTGAATGTAAACAGTAGTATGACTATAGGCAGTGATGTAATACAAACATTAGTGCAAATATGAGAAGTAGTGCAAACTGAATGAGCACATGACCGAGAGTTTAGTGAATAACCCGTTTGATGACACAGAGTCCAACCATCTCTCCTTAGAGAGAACAAATCTGTCTCTTATTTACCCCAAAATAATGTAAACTGAACGTGAGTGCTTTTCTCGTGCTTAAAGGGCATCTAATCAATTAACACACACAGATATGCCAAAATAATCACAAATTCAGTTGATTTTATGTATTTTATTATAAAAAATAATCTGTGAAAATTATGCAAGACAAAAACTAACTGAACATCCAATGGCTTTGATGAGTAAATGGTAAATGGAGCTTATTTATATAGCACCTTCCAGCCCCCTATGAGGGGCCCCAAAGCACTTTACAATACCAACCATCCACCCATTCATACACACATTCATACACCGGTAGCAGTATGCTGCCATGCAAGGCTCCATCCAGTCCTACCAGGAGCAACTCGGGGTTAAAGATCCACTGACGTGATTTTTCTACTATTCATCAAATTGCTCAAAATATATATATATTATCATTTAAATATGTTAGTTTTTGCAAACAAAATGATAAATCACTTTAATTTTGCTTTAAAAGTGATTTTGAACTTCAAGCTGTGTTTAATCATGGGAAATCCGTTTACACCCGAACGCACCATCTGTGATGTCATGTGCAGAGTTGAGGCAGAGCTCTTGGCTTGTCACGGTATGAGCAGCTCACATAAAAGTAAGTCTGATACGGCATCAGATCTAAATTAGATCCTGCTGTTTCTTGTTCCATCACCCAAACTATTTTCTGCTTCCCAAAATGAAGACAAATAGCTCAAATCTTCACCTAGATTGCTAAATTAGTCAGGTTTTAAAATGTCTGCTATACATAGTTCCCACGTGACGTCACATAAGAGGTATTTCGGGTTTTCCGCCATTTTGGTTGGTAATACTTCCTTTCCTGACCACTAGTGGCAGCGTAGGTTACTGGCTGTGTAATATCAACCGGAAGGATTTGCCCTCCACAACATCAAGAATACGCTCCGATCACTTCTAGTCAGGTAAACAAAGATTCTATGTGAATAATTTTGCGAAACTGTGTGTGTTTGAACAGTTTTTTCAGTTTCTTGCTCTTCTGTTACTGTCTGTTACTGACGTTAGCTTAGCAACGCTATGCTAATGCTAACCTCCACTTCGTAACACTCACGGGAACAAGGTGTCCCACCCGTGTTTATCCTAGGCTCTTTGTTGTTAGGAAGCTGCTTGTTAATGATTTATTTTGAACCTTTATTTACCCTGTGACATCAGGCTGATACACACACGTTAATGACAGATAAACTGTCTCAAACTGAGACAGGTAATGCAACAAGCAAAACTCACAACAAAGAGCAGATCCGAGAGCTGCTCAGAAAATGTCACGGTGTGATTCCACAAAAACAAACTTTGCATGAATAAAAACCTGTTGTATATAAAAACTTTTTTTCTTTTTGTCCTCTGCAGCTAATCCTACTGATAGGGTGTTACTGAAGCTGGTCCTGAGTCTGCTGCAGCTCTGCAAACTAGCTGCCAGTCATCCTGGAGGAAATGACATTTTAGGTACACAATGTGTTAGTTGTTTAAAAAATGTCCACCCTCTTTCAGTCCATTTCAGGCTTTAATGTTTCAAGACATAATAAAAATGATCTGGTCATTAACAGGTTCTTAATACTGCAAATGCTGCACCAATCCGTCTGTCAAGCTCACGCTCCATTCTTCCGTCACTCGTGACCAGAACCCCACACTGAAGTTGACAGCCACACTTACCGGTACGATAGCTGTTAGGTGCAACTGTATTTATTTTTTATACTTTGAGTAGCAAACTTGGAGTCTTATTTTAAACTTTGTGATGCAAAAAATGACAATGTTTACTAATCTTTTCATTTTTTTAAGGTACAGATGAGTGAATAGTTCGTAGACCCGGGTCCAGTCTCAGATCCGGAGGGGTTGGCTGCTCCAGTCGGATGGTCCCACATGATGAGAAATCTGTTCATTTGTTTAAGATCAGAAACTGCGCTCGGATGCATCGTTTCTTGTTGAAGAGTGTTTTGATTAATCATTTCATTAAAATATATAAAATCACCCACAGTTCTCATATTGTATTCAGTTTAAATTGTTTTGAATTTATAATTATAGCTTTTATTCTGAACTTTATCAGTCTACTACTGGAGGATGAACAGGAACATGCATGTTTTTATGTTTTGTACATGTTAATAATTAACACTAAACTGGTAAGTTAAGTTGCCAATTAAGAACAATCACTACATGTAGGTTTTATTTATGTGCAGTAGAACTTCTCATTATTGGACATTAAACAACAACTTAATTATTGAAATAAACAAGGTGAAACTTGGTACAACTGTTTTATTCAAACTAAAGGTAAGCACACGTTCATTTAGCAATGTGTGTTTTCACAGCAACACCAAATGTATTTGAAAAGCAGATTCATCCATCTTTCATCCATCCAGCTTCATCGATCTCCTGGGACTCAGCATCTTACACAGAAAGAGAAAACAAAATGCTTTCAGGGTTTAAAGCAATATTTAACTAATGGATTACGGTAAAAGGAGTTACCAAATTGTAACTTTTCACCACTAACTTTATTAACAAAGGCAAATCACAGTGGAAAATAAATATCTGACATTTACTGAGAAACGTTAATACTATGACTGAGAAATAATTATAAATAAATAATTTTGTTAACACTAATTTAAGTATGAAAGGCAGTCATAGGCTAATGTAATGTGAGAAATATCAGCCATCCTTACTAACAAGCTCATCAGTTAAGCTGAAGCAACGATCTTTAATATCTATGCTTTAAAGTAGCACAGATAAAAAAGTAGCACAGATTAGCATAGCCGATGTAGCTTTTACTAAAGTACACATGGCTGATATTTACTGTGGCACAAGTTACATTAGCTAAGCTATTCTTTGTTATGTTAAAAATCGGTTATATTTACTGTAGCTCAAGCTACGTAGCTTAGCACGCAGTAAACAACACCATTAGCAAAGAGCTAGCTTAGCTGCTATAGCTACGAGGGACGTCACATCTACGTGTAATCACTTACTCTGCCATTCACCAGAACTGTTATTAACATGAAGACAGCAATGACGAGCTCTGGACGTCCTTCACAACTCTGTTACTGGATCTTAAGCATCCATCCATGAATTTAAAGCTGCGAATCTGCTCCGTTGTGGACACTCAGAGTAACTTCTTCGTGACAACTTTTTGCCCTTCTCCACCAGGGGGCAATACCGCTTCGTCTGACATGATTTATTTCTCCAACTCACAACTTGTTGCCCTTCTCCACCAGGGGGCAGTACCGCTTCGTCTGACATTTATTCCTCCAACTCAACTCCAACCACAGCGCCTTGGTCAAGAGTAGCTCTGGTTGCTCGCGTCGGTTTATCCTACTAAAATGGCGGAAATTCCAGAATTCTAGAATTCTAGTCACGTGTGTGGGAACTATGTATTGAAGAGACTGGAGCCCTCTGCCTCTCACTCTGCACATTACATCACAGATGGTGCGTTCAGGTGTAAACGGATTTCCCATGATTAAACACGGCTTGAAGTTCAAAATCACTTTTAAAGCAAAATTAAAGTGATATATCATTTTGTTTGCAAAAATTAACATATTTAAATGATAATATATATATATATTTTGAGCAATTTGATGAATAGTAGAAAAATCACGTCAGTGGGTCTTGCCCAGGGACACAACGACACATGGTGTGGGGAACCGGGATTCGAACCTCCAACCTTCCGATCGGGGGACGACTGCCATTACCACTACGCCACGGCCGCCCCATAAAGTAAAATAGATTCAACTTAAAGACAGACTTAGGGCTGGTTTCTGAAGTGGTTAAAATGGTGTAAGGTGAGCTAAGTTGTGATGTAGGGTCACCAGAAGCATTGGAGTTTTTGTCCTACCAGGATGTAGATGGTCAGGAGTGGATCTGACAGATGCTTTGGTGACTGAGACGTTGAAGTCTCCTCAAAGTTTACCTGTCATCGGTTAGAGGGACGGAGGTCCATGATAGTCAGCTGGGATTTACCACTGTACGGTGTGATGGTTACTTGGCAGACAGCTCTCAAGTCAAAGCCAGCCTGTTCTTCCACAGCAGGTCCGCGGTGATCCACCACCGCTCCAAGCGAGCGATTGAGCTCATACAACAGCTGGGATGAGGAGCTCACGGCCCGGTTCAGAGAATTTTGCTGATCAGGCAGTGCCGACAGCGCGCTGATAGCTGCCGAAGCCTCCCTCAGTTTCCAGTAACAAACAACTCCGCTTACGCCAAAAAACAGAGCAGTTGCTACCAATAATCCAATAATCCACAAATCCTCCACGTCCTCGACACTTAAGACGGTCAGACACATGGGCTGCCACTGACCCCACGAGTCCAGCACGTATCCAGCCGCGTGTGTGTCGGAGGGACAGACAGCTTCTCCTGGCACGGTCCGCTTCGTGGAAAAAATCTTATCCATTGAAGAAACAGCCCAATTTATTAATTCCATATTGGTTCGAGTGAGCGCTGAAGGGTCGCAGACGAGACGAAAAGCAAGCAGGGAGTAGGAAAAACTTAGGGAGGGAAGAGCAGAAAGATATGCGACCTGCCTTGCCGAGTGCCGGAAGAAGAAATACTGCAAACTGTAATATAATTCCATTGTGTGTGTGTATGCTTCTTTAAAATAAAGACTTAATGCATTTTACAGTGTTTGTGTTGTTAAAAGTTGTTTAACTTTAACAATTTTTTATTTTATTTTTGTTTTTGGTCTTTTTATGCTCAAGCTCTGTATTTTGCAATACACTGTTAAACTCTTACACTGTAAAATACCAATAAAACTATAATTTATAATTACATTTATATATAAAAGTCAATGAAAGCAGGTGTAAAGGATTAAAAAAAACTAGAGTTGAACATTGACCTTGAATACCAGAAATTAATGCATTTGGGCTGTGGAGCCTGATTGTAACTGGAGTTACAGTTCCTAAAATTATGTGTTTATGTTGTACAGTTTTATATTATATTTTACGCAGAAACTCTGGTTACCACAGCTGTTGGTATTTTACTGTAAATTCCACATTCTTTCTCTAAACAGTGTGTAGACAAGAAGGGTTTTAAATTATTTCATCCTGTAAGTCAATTTATTGAGTTCTGAAATGTTTCTGGACTAGTAGATTGTGGAGATTGGATCTAAAGGTTTCTGTGAGATGAGTTTCATATTAGATGTTTTTCTTTCATGAAAATGGTCTGAAAAAAAGACAATTGTAGTATTTTTCAGTTCATTTCACGGTGAAATGACAGATTTGAGGTGATGCTGAATGTCAGATAAATAATTAGCTGTCATGAAGTCATGCAGATGCAAGTAGACAGTCTGGAAACGGCAGGATATGTAAATGATTAAACTGTTATTTTAAATCAAGTGGTATTGCATGGGCAAAGTATTGAAAAATAAAATGCTTGCAGCAACCAAGACAACTTACAATAAATAAAATGAACAACGACAAGAATCTGACAGACGAGAAACCCAATGCGAGTTTAAACAGCTGACAAAACCAAGACCAAAAAAATAAAAATTACATTTAAAACACATCTAAATCACAAAATCTGATAAGCTAACATTTTTTTTCTGCTCCTTCATGTCAGAAAGAACCTAAAAAAATCTTCAGCTTTACTTTAAGTCAACCAGTGTGTCTCAGTTTATTCCACAACTAGTACCTTGATTGAGTGAAATTTTAATACAGACAGCTCTTTTGTTAAACAGTTCTGAAATAATAACTCACAAACGAGTAATAAAAGTGTAAATGTTTTAAAATGTTGTCCGTCCACCTCAGAGATCAGCACTATCTACATGGCTTCAAATCATTTATGTCGCATCCTCCATCAGATTTTCTAAAAACTGATCAACCAGGACATCTTTTGTTAAAACTCCTGTCACGTTAATGTCTGTGTGGCCACGTTTTTGATCCCTGCATGATTCGAGCTCGGACTGATGCCAGAAACAACTCGGACTGTGTTCACAGTGCAGGTCTTAATGCACAGTTCCAACTATTTTGTGCGGTTGTTCACATTATTATTTAAAATACGGCTATCAGACACCAGTGTGAACGGCCCTGAAGTGATCTGCACGAGCAGAAGAAAACATGATGTTACACGCAGCACATTGTGTCTAAGGAAGTATGAATGCTACATGTGTTAGCATGCATGCTTTCATTCTGAAGCTGTGCAATCAGAGCTGATTAATTTATTTGTCATGATGGTTTGGTCTTGTGTTGATCTTGCCTTTTGCCAGCTACACTACAGACTGAAACTGGACTAACTTATTGATCCCATCACGTTAGTATTGATACGGTTCAACACTAACGTCAGTATCATATGCGCGACTACGCTGCTCGCTGCACCACCTGGTGGTGGTTGGGTTAAAGGCAGAAGACCAATTTCGTCTGTCAAGTATGGGAAACATACACAGATGACAAATGTGACAAATTATTATTATTATTATTACAGTAGATACTTAGTCATCCAAGACATGGTAAATTAAAAGAACAAAAACAAATTAACTGGACATTTGTTCTGAATACGGACGCTTTCAAGCTATAAACTGCAAGACATTCCCATATCATACCATACCAAGCCATACCATACCATACTATACCATGCTATACCCACTTTATTTATAAAGCGCTTAAAAACAGCAATAAGGCCAACCAAAGTGCTGTACAGCAAAAACATACAAGCAAAGGACACAGCAAAAAATACATAGATCCACAGGTAAAGAAAAGAACTAAAGGCTGCAACAGCTGCAGAAAGAAAAGCTCTGCAGAGAGTGGTGAAGGCTGCACAGAAGTCTGTTGGAGTCATGCAGTCTCCCCACCATCACAGACATTTACACCTCCAGATGCAGGAAGAGGGCCACCTGCATCATGAAGGACGCCACTCACCCAGCACACAAACTTTTTGCCCCACTCCCCTCCGGACGGAGGTTGAGGAGCATTACGTGTAGAGCCACCAGACTGAGGAACAGCTTCTACCCTGAGGCTGTTAGATTCATGAATAAATAACAGAATAATCACTGTGAAATATCACATCATGTTGCTGCTGATCTGTTTCATGTTGCTGTGTTCATTCGTGCTCATCTGCTCATACAGACTCATGTTCGTGCTGCTGTTTGGAGTAATGTTTTTCTATGATATTAATGCTTAGTGTATTTTTAGTTGATGTTTTTCTTAGTTCATATCTTAGATGTTATTACTGTTTTTCTTTTACTTTTTATTGTTTGATGAAACTGGGACCCTGTGTACATAATCTCGTTTCATCACATGTACCACATGTGGTGCGAATGACAGTAAAGATTCTCTGACTGACTGGCTCTGACTAAATGACTAACATTATAGAATACAGACACAAGTTAAAATTAACACACAGTGTCAAAAGCCAGGGAATAAAGATGTGTTTTTAAACGAGACTTAAAACAGTGACAGAGGGAGCCTGCCTGACATGCAGTGGTAACTCGTTCCACAGTTTTGCACCTGCAACAGAGAAAGACCTGTCACCTCTGGGCTTAAAATGAGTGCCTGGAACCAATAAAAGCATCTGGTCTGCTGACCTCAGAGAGCGCTGTGGGACATATGCAGTGGTGGGCAAATGAACGCTAGGTAGCGCTAAAGCGCTAATCCGCTTACAGTGGACCTAAACTTTTTGTCAGCGTTTTTGTGAATTGACTAACTTTTATAATTCATAAGCGGATTTGTGCTATTTTTATTTAAAATGCAGTACCGCTAATAACTAATTATCTATCAGTAAAAACCAATAAACTTATTTACAAGCTCTTATGCTGCTTGTTTTACCTTTTTCCCCACCGTAAACAGCAGAGAGGAGGAAGGGTGTGAGGGGGAGGGGGGCAGAGCTGAGAACAGACTCGGATCTACCATGTAGGTAAATGCCTGGGGGTCCCATTTCAGCAGTGGCCCCGGCCCCGCCTCGCCCCGTGCAGTCACCTACATCACTAACATTGATCCTGCTTGTTAATGTACATTTAACATAAAAATAATTATAGTTACGATGAAAACGATCATTAAATACGCAATAAAAAAAACGGTCGATTTCTTTATCCCCCTACTAAAAATGGACTATTCCATCTTGACATCTTCCGGGTCACTCAGAGGTGAACTCGGGGGCTAATTCTGTGGCTACTGTTTGTGCTGGGTACTTGGATAAATCCGTAGAGAACCCCGCTGTTTCAAGCCAAATTAACGTGGCCGGATGATTTTATTGTGTGTTTTGTGTCGACCATTTGACGGTGAGTCGTTATTTTTATGTATTTTAGTTACTTTTCATTAAATCTGTTGACTACCTATAGACGCTAACTGTGGCTAGCTGGTTGGTTGCTGGGTTACTAATGGATAAATCCGTAGAGAACCCCGCTGTTTCAAGCCAAATTAACGTGGCCGGATGATTTTATTGTGTGTTTTGTGTCGACCATTCGACGGCGAATCGTTAGTTTCATGTATTTGGGTTACTTTATGTATAAATGCGGTGGCGACACACCCATGTATTTGAGATTTAAACGTGGTTTTAGGGATTAAAAGATNAGAAATATATAAATAGCGGATTAGATTAGCTTCCCCTAATTTTCATAAGACATTTGTGCTTTTGAAATTGTGGACCTAAAAAAATTAATAAGCGTTTTAGAAATTGTGGAACTAATTTTTTAATTAGCGTTGCCCAGCTTTGGACATATGGCTGCAGCAGATCAGTGAGATGGGATGGGGCAGAACTGTTCAGAGATCAAAAAAACATACATCGAGAGGAGCCAGTTGAGGTGGCTCGGGCATCTGGTTAGGATGCCTCCTGGACGCCTCCCTGGTGAGGTGTTCCGGGCATGTCCCACCGGGAGGAGACCCAGAGGAAGACCCAGGACGCGCTGGAGGGACTATGTTTCTCGGCTGGCCTGGGAACGCCTTGGGATTCCCCCGGAGGAGCTGCTCCAAGTGGCTGGGGAGAGGGAAGTCTGGGCCTCCCTACTTAGGCTGCTACCCCCGCGACCCGACCCCGGATAAGCGGAAGAAGATGGATGGATGGATGGAATTCAAAAGTGAACCGGGAGCCAGTGAAGGGAGGCCAGAACTGGAGTAATGTACTCTCTAACTGTACCAGTTAATCACATTGGTATTTTGTATTATCACTACTTGAACTGACCTGCATACCCCGACCTATGACAAGTCTGATGAAACACGACATGACTGTTCAGACTGCAGTCGCTTTAAAAAATATCAAATATGTATTAGATTTAGTACACGCTTGATAAAGACTTGGATCGGATTACAAAAATATTGAATTTGTCAAGTTATAAAAAAAAGATTCAATACATTGTGCACATTAATGACATTTTGTCCACTTTTGCGTGCAGTGTGAACATAGCCTCAGTGTCGCCATCAAAGCAGAATACAAAACTTGTTCCAACAGAGCACACTAGTTTATAATTAATCCAGTTTTACTATTAAATTTTCTTTCTAAAATGTTCCAGATGCAAGTTAATAAGAAACACTTGACAAACAACAATAATTGAACTCATCACGCTTTATTAAATTCACCCAGAATAAATTGCTGAAGAGTATTTCACTGTTTACTAAACAATAAACAAACCAGTTTCAGTCGAACCAAAAAGTTAAAGTGCGGCGACCTGAATGTTCAACAAAATAAATATTAGAAATAAGCTTATCAATGGTTAGACAACTAATTAATACTGTTGAGTCATTACTGAATTCAATGCAAATTGCCCCACGGTCATTTCTTTATCCAATTATCACAAAAACAAGGTTAACTAAATAACTAAATAACTAACTAAATAAATAAATAAATTGTGATTTAAAAAAAATCTTCCATAATTATTATATATTATTTTAGTTTTAACTACAGACTTGATAAAGCAGCAGAGTTACTGTTCATACTAAAGTTTCTGTCTTTGTTTATAAAGCGCACACTTTCCTCAGAGCATTTTTAAATAATTTAAGGGAACAAAGTCCCTTTTTGTTTGTTATGCAATGGTCTACATACAACATATGTAAGTGTGCCTACTATTTTCTGTAATACACTGCCTGGCCCCCAAAAAAAGGTCGTCGCCCAAAAAAAAAAAAGGTCACACACTAATATTTTGTTGGACCGCCTTTAGCTTTCATAACGAGATGCATTCTCTGTGACTTTGTTTCGATAATCTTCTGCAATGTCACAAGATCTATTTCCATCCAGTGTTGCATTATTTTTCACCAAGATCTTGCATTGATGACTAGGCACAAGGCATGATGGCTGCATCACTTGACCAGCCTCTCTTCTTACCCTGATGCACTCATCACTCTGGAACAGGGTAAATCTGAACTCATCAGACCACCTGACCTTCTTCCATTGCTCTACAGTCCAATCTTTATGCTCCCTAGCAAACTGAAGCCTTTTTTTCCAGTTAGCCTCACTGAGTAGTGGTTTTCTTAAGGCTACACAGCTGTTCAGTCCCAATTCCTTCAGTTTCCTTCACATTGTGTGTGTGGACTCTTACTCTCGCTATTAAACATAGCCCTGAGTGCTACTGTTGTTTTTCTTCCATTTGATTTCACCAAACGTTTAAGTGATCGCCGATCACCATCATTCAGGATTTTTTTCTGGCCACATTTCTTCCTTGAAGATGATGGGTCCACACTATCCTTCCAGACTGTTCTTAAACCAATTTTAGTAGTTCCTGCAATCTCCTTAGATGTTTTCTCTGCTTGATGCCAATGATTTGACCCTTCTCAAACAGACTGACATCTTTTCCACGACCACGCCATGTGTCTTTCAACATGGTTGTTTAAGAAATGAGAAGCAACTCATTGCACCAGTTGGGGTTAAATAACTTGTTGCCAGCTGAAAGATAATTGTCCATGCAGTAATTATTACAATAGGAGGCTCGTACCTATTGATTACTGTAGTTAAATAAATCCAGATGGCAATTTTTATTTTTGGCCAGGCAGTGCATATATAGTGTTGTGCCTTTTTAATTAATAATGCTGCAGATGATGCATGTTTTTTATTGTATTTACTCTGTGACACAGTTCACACTTGGACTTGTGATTCTGTGCATTAGAATTGCAGGGATGACATGCAGAGTTAAATGTTATTAAGCAAAATAAAAAATAAGAATTTTTCATTCATTCAACTTTTATTTATACAGCTTAATTCCGTTGAGCCTCAGGGACTCATTTACAAGAGAGACTTGATTTTTTTTAACAGAGAGTGATGACAACAGTGGTTAACAACGACAAGAATAGACAGTCATAAAAGAGGCATACAAACTTGATATATATTAAAATAAAATGGCAACCAACAGTCAAAAGAAGAAAAAAAACAACCAGCTAGATTATAAGGTGGTGTAGAAAACTAAAAACAGGAACACCGCCTTGTAATCTTTGCTGTGAATGAATCTTTGATCTTTGAATACCCTCGAAAGTTTTTATTTAACACAAAACAAAACCAATGTGTCCTTTTAACTGCAGTAAACACATTTAAGTAAAAGTTGTCTGACTGAAAAAAGGAGCATTAAACACACCTAACACAGGAATACTGATCCTTTCAACTAGTTTGTCATCAACTCTAGTTAAAATACTGTCTAGTCAACCCTGTAATGGGTCAATAGTGAACAATGTAAAGTGTAACACAACGCTTTATAGAAATGTAGTGTAGTAGAAAGTACAGATACTTAATGTAAAATGTAGTGGAGTAAAAGTTGAAAGTACCCATGTTTAATTCGACTTAAAGTGCGACTAAACCCAAAATTAACTTTTTTTAGCTGATAAACTCCCTAGAATGTGTTTAAAATGTTATCTAGCACTATGGCTGTGTTTATTCTCACATAATTGTGCATATCTGTGTAAATTGGCAATATTTGGCAATATTTGGTCTAAAAATGTGTTTACGGTAGTTCTATGGGTTGAACTGGTGGATTACACCTTAATTTTCTTATTTGTGCAAACGCTCATGTGTGACATGTCTGCTCATGTGTGATGTCACACAGGTGGTTCAAGCAGAGCCAATCCCCTGCAGAGATGAGAAGTGCATACCTTATATGGAAGTGCTGCATTTCACTCCTGACAAGCGGTTTTATTTTTCTTTTCATTTTCATTTTTTTAGGCCTTTGGTTTTGGATGGAATGGGTGGAATAGATAAATACATCTACATGTTTATTCTTTGTTGTTGCTTGGTGTATGTTGTTGGCTAGAGGTTTAATTTGTTTTAGGTTGTTGCAGGTGGAGGCGTGAACAAAAGCACAACTCTACCTCCACCCCTCCTTGTCTCTCGACACACCCATTTTCAGGGAGATTTTGGAAGGAGGAGTTACCGATCCACAGGGGTTTAGTCGCACTTTAAGTAAAGATGCATGAAAAATGTACTTAAGTACAGTACCGAAGTACTTGTACTTCATTATTTTCCATCACTGGACTTAAATGACATCCCATCAAAATATGTGGACCAAGCATTAGTGTATTATCAGATATATTTCTTTATGAAACTATTAATAAAAATGCCTCTTTGAGGACCTCAGTTGATCACATTCAGTCTTGTTTGTGTCATTGTTTTGGTCTGATGCCCAGAATGCCTTCATGTTCTCTAATTGTAAGCTTGCCCACATTTTGAGGAATAGGAAATTGAATGCAGTTAACAACCATGAGTGTAGCTCAAAGCAGGGATTTTCTGCTTGTAGGCCTGCAGTAAAATCATTAATAAATTAGCTGACACATTATTTAAAAAGCAAATAGTGACAATGTTATTTCAGCCAAAACAAATGGAATAGAAAATGTATGTTTGACTTTGGTTACATTGACTTTTTTTTTCTGCCTGGAACCTTTTTGAATGACTGAGGAGAATGAATATGTCACTGTCACAGTTATTTTAATAATAAATGCTGAAAGAAGAAGTAGGCCGTTATTAGCCAAAGATATTTAAAGCTTTGAATGCTTTCTTTTGACAGAAGGTTAAATATTTTACCGCTAAGATGCGATCCACTGTTGTATTTAGAAGTTGGAAAATCTAAGAGCTTCTAGTTACTTGATTTTCATGAACAGATGAAATGTGATGATGGAAAAGACTTTGAAGATGAGATGAAGTTTACCTACAAAAAGGCTAAAAGTGGTTGAAAATACGTCAATCATGTCCATGGAGCAAGAAAGACAGTTTTGATGTTATAGTTTGTTTTTACGCTCATATTTGTTGAGTCGAGTACAGGTAGTCCCCGATTTACGAGCGAGATCCGTTACAACGAGGCGCTCGTAAACCGGAAATCTCGTAATTTGGAACGGCTGCCATTTCTCTCGTAAATCCGGAATTTCGCTCGTAAATTGGAACGGTTTTCGCTAGCGCGACTACAAACACTCTATTTTACAATACAATACAATACAACTTTATTTATAAAGCACTTTAAAACAACACCGTTGGCCAAAGTGCTGTACACCAACACAGACAAGCATACAACTATAAACACAACAAATACCATAAAAGTAATAAATTAACAGATCAAACAGCAAACAGTAAAAACTATAAAAGAAAAACTTAAAAACAGTAAAACCAACATTTCAAGCTGTGTTAAAAGCCAAAGAGAAAAAATGTGTCTTCAGAGCAGACTTGAAAACAGGAAGTGAGTCAGTTTGTCTGACACGCAGAGGCAGCTCGTTCCACAGTTTAGGGGCAGCGACTGAGAACGCTCGGTCACCTCTCAGCCTCCTGTTGGACTTTGGGACGACCAGCAGCAGCTGATCTGCTGACCTCAGAGAGCGTGAGGGAATGTACAGCTGGAGAAGGTCGGACAGATACTGTGGGGCGAGACCATGAAGACATTTGAATACAAACAAAAGAACCTTAAAATTAATCCGGAAACAAACTGGGAGCCAGTGTAGTGATTTTAAGACAGGGGTGATGTGTTCACATTTCCTGGTACCAGTTAAAAGGCGAGCAGCAGAATTCTGAACCAGTTGAAGTCGGGTCAGTAATGACTGGCTCAGACCAACGTAAAGTGAGTTGCAATAGTCCAGACGAGTTGTAATAAAAGCATGGATTAAAATCTCAAAATGACGTTGTGACAGAAATGGTTTCACCTTGGCCAGTTGTCGCAGGTGATAAAAGCTGGACTTGACCACAGATTTAATCTGAGCATCCAGCTTAAAATCACTGTCCAGCCTTACACCCAGGTTAGTTGCTGTCTCAGTCAGATGTTGTGTTAAAGGACCCAGATCAGCATGAACAGTGGAACCCACACTGGGCTTAAATAACAGGACCTCAGTCTTTTTCTCGTTAAAATGTAAAAAGTTGTGTGACATCCATGCTCTGATTTCAGCCATACAATCCAGAAGTTGGTTCAGGGAGTATTGTTTCAATGGAACATAAATTTGGCTGTCATCGGCGTAAAAATGAAAAGAAATACCATGTTTCCGGAGAATATGTCCCAGAGGTAGTAAATATAGGGAAAACAGAAGGGGGCCAAGTATAGACCCCTGAGGTACTCCACATGTGAGAGGTGTTACAGAGGACTCCACAGAACCCAGACGCACACAAAAGCTTCTCTCTGTTAAATAGGATCTAAACCACTGTAGAGCAGGACCCTGAATGCCCACCCAGTTCTCCAGGCGAGACAGGAGGATGTGATGGTCCACCGTGTCGAAGGCAGCAGTTAGGTCCAACAGCATTAAAACTACACAGTGACCAGAGTCTGTGGCTAAGAGAACGTCATTACAAACCTTCAACAGTGCTGACTCAGTACTGTGGCGAGTTTTAAAACCGGATTGAAACAGTTCAAGAAGGTTGTGGTTGTTTAAGTAAGCAGTTAACTGGTTGTACACAATTTTCTCCAAGATCTTTGAAACAAAGGGCAGTTTTGAAATAGGCCTAAAATTGGCCTATTTTTCATCGAAAAACTGCTTATGAGTGCATAAAAATGATCGGAAACGTGTGTCCATATGCTTAGCTAACTAACTGTGGTGAAAAAACACATGAAAACTCAGTATTTTTTTCGTTTTTTCCAAAAATTCGCAGCTCGTAAGTCTGGAACCTCGCAGATCAGAGCGCTCGTAAATCGGGGACTACCTGTATTTGGGTAAATAGGACATCCATCCATCCATCCATCCATCAGCCATCCATCAGCCATCCATCAATCTATTGTCTTTACCTGCTTCTTCCTTTTCAGATTGTGGGGATCACTGGTGCCCATGTCCAGCCATCACTGTGCAAGGGGCGGGGTACACTCTGGACAGGTCTCCAGTCCATCACAGGGACACATAGAGACAAACGAGACAACCATTCACTCTCTCACTTACACCTCTGTGGCGGTTCTGGACACGGGCCCACACGGGCCGGTGCCCGTGTATCACGGAGCCTGGCCCTCCCTCTGGCCCGCCCTCTGAGCAAGAAGCGGAAACCATCCGATACCAGCATAATTTACGTATCAGATTTTTGATCCAACCTGCCGATATTTTCTGATCCATGATGCACGTTGGCTTCAAACTATGGAATGGATTTCCTGAACGGAGGCGTGTCTCATGATCCCAGAGTAACAAGACCCGCCTCACATTCAGGAAATCCAGTTCATAGTTTGCAGCAGCTACAAGCGTGAGGACAACTGAGTACTCAGTTGGGTTTGTTGTGGCATCGTTTTCAAAAAGCGGGTCGTTTGTTTATGGATTTTTTACATGAAGCTGGTCACAATTGGTTATGGATTGTTTACATGGAGCTAGACACTTGTTTCTGTCGCAAGATCTGACAACACTGGTGAGTAGCATCTTAGCTAGCAGGTAGCCGACTTTTCATCTAACAAAGTAACATGTGTCCGCTGTGTGGAAGTATTTAAACACTGCAAGACAACAACGTTCAATGTCTGCAGAGCCATAGCGCCACATTAAACCGCGGTCAAGTTAGTTTTATGTTGGACATTTGAGCTCTGGGCTTCAGCGGTGTGTTTTTCTTTTTCATGCCGGGAATGCGCTCTGATTGCGGGCAGCTGCTGTCAGCTTCCCCCTGGAGCTCCGTGGCTGCGCATCATATCATAACAGCTACAATATAAAGCCATGTAAACACTAAAAACAGGAACATGTCTGTGTTGGTTTATGCCATGAACTTAGCAGATGTAAAGCCATTTAATATTTTATTTAATTTATTTATTCATTCATTTAAAAGAGACAAAATAAAACAAATTCATCAAAAATAAAACATTGAATGAAAAGAGTGCAGAAAGAAGAAAAAAATCTTATATCACCCCATTATTTAAAAGAATATATAAAATAACTTTAAACAAACAATCACTTAACTCCATATCTGTAAAATTAACTGAATTATAACCATTTTTGAGTTGGCTTATTTCAATTGCCTGCTGCAGCCATCTTCAATTCAATTGTGCTCAAAAGTTAATCATCAGTAAAGAAACATCCGTTTATTATTTCTTGAAAGATTTTTCAAAATCTGTCCAGAGGGTCATGAGATATTTTGCTAACAGACCAACACCATTGATTCTAAATAAATAACGCTATAATTTTAAAGAAAGATCTTATGCATTCTAAAAGTCCTTTGCTTATGCTTTGGGAATGAATCTCAGCTACTACCACACCAAATTTTATCTCAATTTTTTGTCAAATTGACTGAGTTGTAGTCAATTTTGTGTTGTTCAGTTAGCTGTGGCAGCCATTTTGAATTGGATGTACTTTAAAAGTCAACCAGTCGTAGAGAGCCATTCAGTGATTATTTCTTGAAAGTTTAATCAAAATCTGTTCAGTTGTTCATAAGATATTTTGCTAACAGACAGATGCAGAATACAAACATAATTTGATGATTTCTGGCAAACCGATCAACAAATGAGTCACTCATTTGTTGATCGGTTTGCCAGAAATCATGATGCCAGAAATCATGAAATTCTGCGATTTTGTATTCATCAAAATCGCAGAATACAGTTGCTGTGATAGTAGGGCAGCCAATGTTGTTACCTGTATATAATTTTGGACTGAGAAACTGAACCAAGACTTCACCTAACAGTTATTTTCATTATCATTTTATTTGCTTATTAATATATTTTATTCAGTCAATACAAATACTGTGTAAAATGTTTTATATTTTTCTCATTTGATTTTTTAAACTATTTTCTTTGGTTACAATGGTTAATCACTGCTTTAAAAAAATAAGAGTCAAGTAAGATTTCGAATCTGTCTTTTTCTCCGAGATGAACGTGCCCCTCTGACAAAACCTCTGGCCCCAGCTTGGCCCCACCAGTACAACTGGTCTAGAACCGCCACTGTTACACCTAGGGACAATTTAGTTTCCAATCAGTCTAACATGCATGTTTTGGGGCTGTAAACCGGAGTACTTGGAGAAAACCCACGCATGCACGGAGAGAACATGCAAACTCCGCCCAGAAAGATCCCGGGCTGGGATTTGAACTGGCGACTTTCTCACTGAGAGGCAACAGCAACCGAGTCACCGTGCCGCATAAACAGATCATTTAGCTTGAAATGATAAAATTACTCGTCAAAAAATCTTGACCACCCAGATTGATTCCCAGTATTTATTCTTTAGTCTTTCTTGAACATTCTCAGTTCTTTCACGTTCAGCACGCTTGTCCATTTTCCTTATATTTTCTTATCCACACAATCACCAGCCAAACAAAGGTCGGTCTTGATCTGGGAACTGAGTCCAAATTTCGTACCACAAACATGCAAATGTGAGCTGGTATGACAATAAAAATATCCTTGAATCCAATACGATGCTGGTAGTGGACTCGATGTACCAGCTCAAGTACTTTTTCTTGTACTCATAGAAACACCTCGCTACTTCAAACTGATGCCACTTTTATGCTTGGTGATGTCATTTTGTCTTCCACTTTGCAACAAAGGAAAAAACATTAAAAACATCTGTAGTTTAGAGATATTTTAAGATAAGCACAGGTGATGTTAAAAAAGAAAAGTGTTTCTAAGTTCATTGTACAATGTGTAAGTGCTTACCATTAACTACAGCACTCAGTATAAGCATGTACCCAAACTGAACTTGTACTTGTATGGATAAACCGGGACAACTACCATACTTTCCGCCCAAAAAGTCGCACCACTCTATATGTCGCATTAGTCCAATTATGTCAAATAAAGTGGAAAAATCCATAAACGTGTCGCACCTCCGTATACGTCGCATCTATTATAAATCACAGCTGATGCGTCGCGTATGTTACGCGTCACGGCTGACAACCTGGAAATGTGGGCCAGTGTTTTGCCAAAAATGGTAGGGTAGCTGCAAATGGCGGCCACAGGAGCGTGCACGGAAGGACTTTAACAAGATTAACACGGTAAAAACAATTATTTGTTTGCTGAAAATGATAGCAAAGATGTGTCTTAGCGGAACTTTTCCTTAATAAATGAACATAATTTTCAAATCAGCTGGATTTAAAAATTAGTTTTGCTACGTGCAAAACGTGCACCCGCACGGGTGGGGAACGCATTTCTTTAAAATTTAGAAAGATAAACACCTAAAAATATATATTTATTTGCTGACATTATAGCAAAAGTGTTTCTGAGCTGAACTTTACCTTTAAAAATTAACGTAATGTTCAAAACAGCTGGATTTAAATAGTTTCGCTTTGACGGCTCTTCCAAATGTAAAATAAATAAGAAATAAATTGTAAGTAAATCGAATTTTAGCTCGGACATCTCCTATCTAATCAGTTGTATTTTTATTGTATTTTTATTATTTTGCATTTTATAATCTTTATGTATTTTATATTTCAATTTGTCACTGATAATGATTGCACTGTATTGGTTTGTTAAGTGTCCTTGGGTGTCCTGAAAGGCGCTTTTAAATAAAATGATTATTATTATTATTATAGTTGTAAATGTCCATCCAGTGATTAATTTCTGTAAGTTGCATCAAAATCTGTCTTGTGGTTCATGAGCCATTTTGCTAACAGTGAAACACTGAGCTAACAGTAGTTCAGACCTCCAGAGAGAAGGAGGCCGTGCTGCGACAGAGTGAGTCAGAGCAGAGGAGGCTTCTGTCGGACACATGAGCTGGGAACAGTCGGTGGATCCTAGCGCCGAAAGTGGTATTTTTTTCATCAGAATGAATGGAAACTGTCATATCTCAGCCAAAAATTGGTCTAAAAATATGGGGGAAAAATCCATAAATATGTCGCAAGACATGCAAATTAGACACAAAAAAAACCTGCGACGTATAGGCCGGAAAATACGGTACATTTGTAAACTCCTTCAAACTGCACCATTTGATACAGTTCAGGATGACCTTTTCCTGTATGTTTGATTTGATTTTTTACTTTGCAATGAGAACCTTTAAACACGTAGAGCAGTTCAGCTGATGTTCAAGCCAAGATAAGAAGATATGAGGTGATAAAATAATTTCTCAGGTCTAAAAGCACCTAAATACTCTTCTTTAAACTCACGCATCACACTTGAGAGTGTGCAGCTTGCTGGATTTTCTTCAGGTCATATCCCTAATCTAATTTTACTTTATTAGTACTGTAGCTGGTTGTTACCAAGGTAACAATCTCCCTGGTTTGGTCCAATAAATTACTCCTGTCAGGTAGAACAAATAGTTTTATTCTGGAGAACGTCATGAGTTTATAGCAGCACCCTGCCAATAAATCTCTACTTTGGGAGTTCTGAGTCACCTTGTGCAACAATTGACATTTTTGTGTTATTATCTAGACAAAAATCTGCATATAAATGAATTATCTGTTCGCACTCGGATTAGCTGCAATGCCCAAGCGTGCGTAAACACAATGAGCAGCGTGATGAAAACCACATCGAGAGCTCGTCACAATAAAAACCGTTCAGCAAACACTGCCAAAGCACACACACACACTCCTTTACAGTTTACAAAGAGCTTCTCAACAAAACCTGAAACAGCAGAAAATACAGACTGAGTCAGAGATGGAGGAAAAGCAAAGTGGCAATTTCTGGTTTATTCGTTTTATTCGTATTTCTTCTTGAAATAGTAGACCGGTTAGTCTGCATCAAGTCAGCAGGCCTAACAACTGTTCATTGAACACCCGGGAGTTCAGTTGGCTGATATATTAACAACCAAACGAGTGCAAACACACACCCCCAGCCTTTTCTACACGGCTGTTTCCAAAAGGACGTAATAAAACGACTCGGACACACACAGTTGGGCCACGGGCGGTGAGCAATTTCCAGGACCAACAGGATCATCAGTGTATGTTCTGGAAGATGGCAGGACATCAGCCTTCGAGTTACGAAAACAGTTAGCGTTAATTGGTCTTCATCTGTCACCTCAAACAGAGCCGAGGACGGCTTGAAACCAAGAGAGAAGGGGGGAGGAGGGGGGAGCTCACTGACGGGACCGTGATGAAAATTGGTGGCAAGATAATGAGTCTCGTCGTTTCATCCTCTCATTCGGCGACGTGTCTCATTATTCAGAGTAACTGGTTGGAGAGAGGCTTCACAGTCTGCTGCTTATTAAAAAACCCGGAGCGCCTTCAGTTGAGTTCATCAGCTCCTCCGTCCTCCTCTTCCCTCCATCAGACCGCCGGCGTCTTCTCATCCCATCCCTTTCCTCCTCCTCCTCCTCTCTCAGTTTGAACTACATCCTTTCTCTCTTGATTGTTTATCCCTCGCTCTTCCCATCTGTTTATTTTTTTCTCCCCAACCATCCTGTAGAGCGAGACGGTGAGGCAGGGATGAGGATGAGGAGGAAGGCCAGCCATCTCCAACCAGGGAGAGATCAGGAGAGAAAAATACTATTCCTTTTGTGACAGCTGAGGCTTTTATATCAAAGGTCCTCTCATTTCCTGTTGATAGTCTTTTTAATTTATTCCCTGTGTCTTCCCTCCTCAGGCCCAGCTCTCCTCCTTCGTCCAGCCCTGCTCGCCCGTGCACCGTGGCAGATTGTTTGGAATCAATAAAGATGGTTGTTGGCAGACGGAAGTCACGGGGCGGGACGATGGCTCAGTAAATGCTCATTTCACTTCTCACAAATCAGCACCTGCGTCGATCCGCCATGAGGTCTGCAGTCAGCAACAATTAAAAACTCACGCACGTGTCGCGTGAATGTGCTTCAAAATTGTCACGATGGATTTTAAACTAAGAGATTTAGACAGAGCAAACTCAGAAAGGAACTTTTTCTTTTAAAACCAAAGCAATCAGCGGGGGGAAAAAAGTTAGATCACTTTGATTCTTCAGGTTTGTGTGTCTATTCTAAAAAAAAAAAAAACTTCTTAAAACAATCACTGACCATAGTGAGGACAGTACAGTTAGTCCTCGACTTACGACGTTTTGCGGTTACGACGCATCTCCCATAAAACAATAAAAAAAACATTTTGAAAATTTTATTTTGAAAAGCAGAGTTACGCAATTTCCGGTTTTACGGGCGGAGGAATACAGAGGCGGAGACGGTATGGACTGAGGTTGACTGCAGAACCAGCGCGAAGCAGTGGAAAAGTACAGGCAGCTGCAAATCTTGGAGGAGCAACGAGCTAACATGCTAACAGACCTTACTGTAAACGCTCTGGACCGAGGTTGACGGCGGTTTTACGACGTAAACGCAATAGAGAATTCGGCGGAGGGACGGAGGAACGGCTTCACCAGCATACCAGTAGGAAATTAACTCTTTTTTCCCTTGATTATGGCTTCCAAATGTATGTGTTTTTTGATAATTATGTAGGGTACTATGTTAGGATAGGCTAAGTGCTTGGTAAAATACAGTACTGTACGTATAAGGTTCAGTATGTACGTATGTTCCGACTTACGTCGAAATTCGCTTTACGCTGCCGCGCAGGAACGGAACTCCGTCGTAAGTCGAGGACTACCTGTATTTGTACTATATTCATCACAAGTTTTCATTCTGCAGTCATTTAAACAAACAAAAAACATGCAATAGTCCTATATCATAAAACGGTATTAGCCTCCACTGAGATAGGTGAACAAAAATAATAGTGACGTTGCTGTTTTCAGGTAAAAGTATTAAGAGCACAGTTTTAAGCAACAGGAAGCTGTTGCTGGGCTGATGCTGAGGCTGAGCTATATTAATTAGCACGGCTCCATTTAAAGATGAAATAAACTGAAGCTGAAGCTACATATTTATTTTCCTTCAGCCTCCTGCACATACCGACGGAAGGCAATAAAGAAGCAAACATTAAATGTGAAATGTGTTCCCCAGCGGCCTCTCGACCCATCGCACATCCGGAGAAAATAATCACTTCACACACACAAGAGGCCCGTGAGATCAGCTCTAATAAGCTTTTGTCATGTTTCTCACATTCAAAAAACTGGAAACTAAAAATCCAAACACTCAAGCACACAGGGCATGATTCGTGCAGGGTTTTTATTCCTGGAGTAAACCACAGATCACAGCTTAAGAAGCACACATTTCATTGACAATACAAGGGAAAAACTCATCAAAAGCTGAAGGAGAGCCAGTGTGCACTTCATAAAAAGCAACGAGCTATTCACAACTTATATTCCTGCAGAAGAGGATCTTGATTTGTGTCACAGAGGCGGAAGAAACAATGTTCCTTGCAGCAGTTTGCATTCCGAGCAACCGAATCCGATAAAGTCAACCATTCAGAGTTTGCTCTTGAATGGTTGCCTCTGATGGAGGTGACAGAGAGAAAAAAAGATTTGTAAAACAAGCGTAGTGGACATTTAACCTATAAGTCATGGAGCAGTTGATAGTGTTTGGGCCATTGGAGCATCTGGTTGCTTCAGAGGGATCCGCTAACGAGGATAAGTCTCTCTCAGTCCAGCGTGCAGGCACACACATCAGACGGTCGCGCCAGGCGTCGGTGCAGCGTTAGGTTTTTGGAGGCCGTCCTGCAGCAGCTCTGTCTCACAGACGGACGGTTCCGGTTCATCTATCAGCCGAGCACCGCTACTGCTGCTGCAAAACCTGCTCCACATCCATTACAGAGCAGAGGACACCAACTGCTGCCACACACAGGCTTGGTTAAAAAAAGACTGCGGGTCAGGATTCTGTGGTATTTGGTGTTGAACCCAAGTGCAGGCAGACCACGGAGACTCAAGAGTAAAACAATAATTGATTTATTAACTATAACAAAACAAAGCTGATGAGCAACAAACTTACTTTAAGGCGATACGGAGGGTGAACAGAAACATGACACCACACCGGATTATACAAGATAGATACAAGATACAAGAAGGTTTATTAACATTGCATCAATTTTCACCAATACAACGTAAATATGTAGTTACAGTCATCCAGGAGAGAGAATGAGTGCAAAAAGCTGCAGCTCAACAAAGCACATGACATGTTTATCAACACATGATATGTTTATCAACACATGATATACTTATAGCGCGGCCGCTCCCATCTGTCCCCAGATGAAGGTCAAAAGCAGGAAAACAGGCAAAGACACGGGGTTTTACAGCATTGATATTAAAAAAAGATGAATCACATTTTGTCTTCAAGACACCGCGTGATCCAGTAAAAACCATATCAAAAAGCACATTTAGTTACAATAACAAATGGAGAGACGGCAGGCAAGGAGATAAGTCTGTGAGAAATTTCAGACAAACACAGAGTTCAGCAGATGTGCAGCTGGGCGTTATCTGAGGCTTCACAGAAATCTCTGGGGGGGGGGGGGCAGCAGGTCTCTTCAGTTCCACACTCCCAGGAGAATGGCTTCCGACAGCCTTCTTTTCAAGGACATGTACAGAAGCCAGATAATATTCTTGTTTGTTATCCAATAGACCACAGTGTTCTTTTCCACTGCCGCCATCAAGTCTGCGGTGCTGTTTCATGGCCGAAAAAAATCCAAATATGTGGTTCCGCCTCCGCTCTATGAACCCCCATCTGTCCCTTGATTGATCCGGGGTGGCTGTAAACAAGTCCCAAAACGCACAGCAGGTCCGCGGTGATCCACCACCGCTCCAAGCGAGCGATTGAGCTCATACAACAGCTGGGATGAGGAGCTCACGGCCCGGTTCAGAGAATTTTGCTGATCAGGTAGTGCCGACAGCGCGCTGATAGCTGCCGAAGCCTCCCTCAGTTTCCAGTAACAAACAACTCCGCTTACGCCAAAAAACAGAGCAGTTGCTACCAATAATCCAATAATCCACAAATCCTCCACGTCTTCGACACTTAAGACGGTCAGACACATGGGCTGCCACTGACCCCACGAGTCCAGCACGTATCCAGCCGCGTGTGTGTCGGAGGGACAGACAGCTTCTCCTGGCACGGTCCGCTTCGTGGAAAAAATCTTATCCATTGAAGAAACAGCCCAATTTATTAATTCCATATCCACAGACAGATGAGAAAAGCGACGCAGAATATAATGTAAGACTTTGAAAGACAATAAAGAAGGGTGATTGAGATATGGGACAGGTGTGACAGGGTAAGACAACATGAGGGAGGGTAGGAAAATACAAGAATCACAAGACACAAACCACACAGATCCTCTCAGTATCCCCCCCTCTAAGGACGTCCCTCAACATCTCAAAATCATTCAAACTCAGGTGGAAGGACAGGGTGGGGGTAACAGGACGGAGGGCACAAGGGTTAAAAAAAAAACAACCTACAGGGTAAACCTGGGACTGAAATACATAAAAATACAAAAAGTTCAGGCAGACAGCCAGGGGACCATCCAGAGCGGGGCAATAGTCCTGTCGAACGGCCCAGCAGCAGTCCATCCTTGGCCAGAGATGTCCACCTGGAACTCCTTGGAATCAGTAGAACGAAAGGAGTCGAGACAACAGGGGAGTCTTCGGCAGCAGGTGAACCAGACAGCGAACCAGAAGGTGAGTCGCAGAAGATGATGATTCAGACAAGAAGATGGAAAATCAGCCAAATGCTCAAAGCTACGATTAAAAAAAATTGTTTATCTGTCAAATCTTAAAATTTACTCAATCGTTCCATTTATAATTGATCAGCTCCTCTGAAGAAATTAACAACCACCTAATGTTTCTGACCTGCTACAAGATCTTGTGTTGCAGTTTTATAAAAATAGCCTCTGTTCTGTTCCATTTCAAATGACTTTTCCTATGAATCAAAGAAAAACATGTTTCCTTCTTTCCACCAAGTGCCCTAATTTATCATTTAGTTAATCTGCACTGATCATTTCCGCTGCTGTTTTTAGTGCCAAGTTTAATATCAGTTTTTTTTTAAAATGCAAATGAAATAAAAAAGATGGAAATTAAAGGGCCTGTGTGTAAATTTAACAGTAAATGAAACTTAAATAAACACAGAGTTTTATAAATCTGACCCGAAGCATGTACTGTATATGCACATTTCTGCTTATTTGTATTTTAACTCACAGTTGTTTGGTATGAAGTTTAAAATCAATGTGGAGCATCTGTTCAGCCGTTCTAAATAAGAAAAGTCTTCTTGTGAGCAGAAACAGGATTTGTTTAACAGAAACAAGCTGTTTTCATTTCTTTTTATTAGTCTGTGTTCATAGAATAAAGTAGTTAATCTAGATTGTTCCAGGTTTAAATCCTTTAAAATATATAACACTTTTTTGTCCTCTGTCACAGAGTTAAGAGGTGGAATTGGACATACCATCTGTCTGCCCATATTGTGAGTGACCATCATAACTTTAAAAATAAGTAAGCTCCATTTACCATATTTTGATGTGGCTGCAACTAAGTGTAGCAAAGACCACTATTGAAAATTGGGTTGCCACTTCAAAATCCAAGATGGCTACCACTATATGTGTGTAAACCAGCCAACCCTATTTGAGGAAACCATGATTTTATATTGCCTCAAGTGGAGGAGTTCAAGTATCTCAGGGTTTTGTTCACAAGTGAGGGAGGAATGGAGCGTTGACAGACTGGTACAGCATCTGCAGTATTGCGGACTTTGTACCGGTCCGTTGGGGTGAAGAGAGAGCTGAGCTGTAAGGCAAAGCTCTCCGTTTACCGGTCAGTCTATTCCTACCCTCACCTGTTGTCATGAGCTCTGGGTAGTGACCGAAAGAATGAGATTGCAGATACAGGTGGTTGAAATGCGTTTTCTCCACAGGGTAGCTGGACTCTCCCTTAGAGATAGGGTGAGAAGTTTGGTTATCCGGGAGAGACTCTGAGTAGAACAGCTGTTCCTCCATGTCGAGAGGAGCCAGTTGAGGTGGTTTGGGCATCTGGTAAGGACGCCCCCTGGGCGCTTCCCTAAGGAGGTGCTTCGGGCATGTCCAACTGGAAGGAGAGCCCGGGGAAGACCCAGGACACGCTGGAGAGACTACATCTCTTGGTTGGCCTGGGAACGCCTTGGAATCCTCCCAGAAGAGCTGGAAGAGGTGGCTGTGGAAAGAGATGGCTGGACCTCCCTGCTCAAGCTGCTGCCTCCGCGACTCGACTTCTAGTTGGATGGGTGGATGCTTTTATATTGCTTAAAAGTATAGTTTCTTTAAGTGATTGGGGTGGCCCTTCGGGTGGCCAAGGATTGAACTATGGTGGTCAATGCCACCATTGGCCACCCGCTGGTTCCGCCATTGCGCCTGGATGAGATTGCTGCCTCCACTCACCAGAATCTGTCACTCTGCACTGCCTCAAAAAAGCAAGCAAAAAAAATTAATATATAGTTATTATATATTCATAAAAAATAAAAATAAACTACCTCTCTTCTTATACACAGTGTAACTCCTACCCATTTGAATATCTTGCACCAAAAACATTAAGGTTTACTTGCATCCACCACTCAAATCCCTCAGTGACGGGTACATCAGCTTGTTATTAGATACAAATCATTAACGAGGGACTACTTTTTGCAGTGGAGTAAAAATTAGCAAACTGACCTCTCACCTCTGCATGATTCATCGTCTCAGTGTGACCTGGCCACTCAACCTTTGTCTCGTTACATTTTTATCTCTAAAACTGGCTTTTTATAAAGCAGCTACCGCTGCATCGCAGTTTGAAATCGCATTATTTTTAGCCATTGATCTTCCCCGAAGGCCAGAGGAGAAGAATAAAGAGAAACCCCCACCACCCCCTTGCTGAATCAGTCCACAGAATGAATCCTCGCTCTGAAAAGTTGCTCTAATGCTGAACAGGCAGCTTCTATTTTCTGTCCAACTCCCCTTTAACTCCTTGTCAGTTGGGGCGCACGTGTGCAGAGCAAATCTTTGTTTAACACGTATCTGTCATGTAGAATCATATCAGAGACATGCAGAGTGATTTATACAGACGCCAGAAGCATTTTGCTGGTATTTACTCCCACATGAGAACATGAAATTTGTTTAATTTAAAATTTAAATAAAGGTTCCTCGTTTTGGCTCACTGCTTTGGATTCAGGGTGTAAATTTGGATAACTTTTGGAAAAAAACAAGAGTTTGTTTTGTTTTGATTCCCTTAACACAACTCTAAAAACTGGAAATTATGTTTATTTACAAGCAGGTTTATGCCACAGACTTCTGATGAAATATGTTTATGTATAAAATGTGATGCGGATTCATCTGAACAACTCAAGGAGACACGATATAAATGATAATAAAGGTGGCGTCAAAATCAATTTCTGTGTAAAACTTGATTTACAATGGGGCATCATGTACAATTCAACTTATCATTGCATTTTAAAGCAATAGTTCAGACATTTTGAAAAGTTTTGAAGTAGGGCGTTATGGAAAGATAATGAATAATAAAAAAATGTGTAACTTAAAACAGCAAGTGAAAACATAAATATAGGATCGCACTGTTGGAAACTAGATGGAAACTCAAAATAGCAAGAACATCCACAAATTCTTTGTTTCTGTCTCACTGAATTCTGGGTGTTTGCAACCAGCAGGATCTCTCCTTTAACAGACTCGGTATAAAAGGGACGTTCTACCTCAATTCAGGGAATTAGATTATGGAATGGCTTGGAGAATGTAGTTAAAAATGCCAAGTCAATGTTTACATTTAAAAAAATGATCAAAACAAATATGTTAAAAAAATATATGTGAAATAACGTAATGTGTATTGTATTAGTTAGAAAATTAGAAAGTGTTAGTCATTTTGTACTGTATTAGTATTAGTTAGAAAACTAAAAAGAATTAGTCATTTTGAACTGTTGGTTGAAGAATATTATTGTTTAACCTGATTGTTGGAAAAAGTTGGTTGAAGATTATTATTGTTTACATGGTTTGACTACTGTTGTTTAATCTGATTGCTGGAGATAAGGGGCAGATATAATAAGATTTATTCTTCTTTCTGCCACCTTTCATTTTTTTACATTTTGTACACTATCATTATGAGATTG
>JBBPBX010010036.1:48574-58722 GCA_038048925.1 Garcialebias charrua
GTGATGTCTGGGTCTCGTGCCTCCGGAGCCATCCATGGCCTTGACCACGATGTCCACTCGACGCTTCCTCACAGCCTCAGGCATCTGGCTGCAGTGAGGGCAGGACTCGGGGGATTCCAGCGCTGTCTTAGCATGCAACATCCCCAGGCAGACGGGACAGGCCTCGTGGGTGTCCGTCGCCGAAAGGGAGTAGCCGCAGCTGCTGGGGCAGGCCCGGGAGCTGGGGCTCGCTGGCCTGCTGGTCTTCTTAGAATTTTGGGGTTTTCGCTTTCCCTTCTCTGGAGCCATGGCTGAGAAGAGTCAAGCTCGTTAGCAGTGCTAACGTGGTCCGGAGACGTCTTCTTTGTCATGTCGCTTTCGCTGGCTAGCCTGCTAACTCGTTAGCAGGGTAGCGGTGTGAAGCAGTTAGCGCCGTCGAGCGAAGCAGCTGTGAAGAGAGAAGAAAAAACCTCGAGGTTAAATAAAAGAGGCTGGACTAGCTTTCACTAGCCCAGCAACACGCAGGAAATTTATCTGTACGCTCAGTGCAGGGAGCGAGCTCACCTCCGGTCGAGCGATGTAGCTACAAAGAGTCCCTCGAAGTTCAGGTGTAAGCGAGGTGAAGGGCAAAAAGAGGAATTAAGATGGGCGCACGCGTCTTTGTACCAAGAGGGCGGGGCCTCTGTGGTGACGCTGACGCCCACCTGCCTTGTCCAAGGCGTGATTGTATTACTTCAGGTGAACGGCGCGGCGGCGCAATTCCCATAGCTAATGTGTTGCACCGAGTGAACCTGACTGATAAGGGAACTTCTGAGCCAAATATTTTCAGTCCTATATAAATAACTACATACTGTAGATCTGCCTGTTTACACACCACCTGGAGTGGATGTGGAATGATTCGGCATCATGAACTATCTGCCTGTTTTCCATCAGACAGATATCAAAAGGCCACATCTTCTAATTACGACGCTTCGTCCTTGTGTCAGTCCAAACAAAGGACCGTCTCGTTCCCTTGAGATTAGATTCAAATCATGGATATAAACACCGAACAGACAAATAATAATCCACTCTGGCGGATCCTCTATAAATAATTCAGGCAATCTTTGCCAAAGAGCAGTGTGGAATTAATTGAAGGACTTAACCTTGTTGGATGAATTTTAGCTGGAAATATCAAATAAGTTGATAATCCAGTTGATCCTGAATTGAACGCCTTTTTGATTTATCAAATAAGTTGTTTTGAATGTTTTCTAAAGATGAGATTATATTCTGGCTGTATCAAGCTGAATGTGGCAGATTTGTTGTTCTGTGGTTTTTACTATGACTTTTGTTTTTATCAAAAACATTTTGTTTTCTGTGAAGTTGTTAGTAAACAGAAAAAAAGGGATTTACCCACAGCCCACAAAGGATGGATGAAAATAAATAAATGAATAAATAAATAAGCCTTTGGGATTTAATAACTGAGTGAATTCATTGAATCCATAAAGAGAAAGATAATAAGATAATAGGCAGCCCAAAGAGATATTATTATTTTCATGTAGGTTATCTGAGACGTATTCAGCCCTCAGACGAACATCTTTCTAGAGGTGGAGCAAATAGACAGACCCTGCTGGTGAATAACACTGTTACAAGGTCGGTCTCTGGGGTGAATAAGAGGAACAGCAAACACCCTGCTGTCTGAAGGGAAGAATGGCTGGCTGTCATGGATCAGCCAGGCTGGGGATGGGGGGTCACAGCAGAGGGATGGGAGGGAGAATAAATGTGATTTAGCCCCAGTGATCTTCATGGAGTCTCATCCAGAGGTATAACCAACCCCCCACCCCAGCTCACATGCAGACCCATCAAGCCAAGCACAGATAAAACATGTGGTGGGGGTGGGGTGTGGAAGGGTGATTATCTTGATAGATGTTATGATAGAAAAGTAGGGGGGACGGGTTCATGTTAGATCGATAGAACTAAATGCTTCAGCTTTAGCAGTTTTGTGTACTTTATGAGCTCATTGACCCCCCCAAGGAGAAACAAGCTATTTAGGTTAATAGAAACACCCGTGGAAAAAAGATATTATGCTAGAAGAAATTAATTTCCTCCTATAATTTGTGTTGAGGCACCAAGCAGCTCATTTTATAACAGATGTCTGTGTTTGTATTCTTTATACAGTATTTCACCACAATATGTCCCTGATGGACTGAAGACCTGTCCAGGGTGTCCCCTGCCTCTCACACAGTGATGGCTGGACATGGGCACCAGTGACCACAACGACCCAAAAAGGAAAAAGTGGGTAAAGATAATGGATGGATGGATGGATGGATGGATGGATGGATGGATGGATGGATGGATGGATGGATGGATGGATGGATGGATGATGGATGGATGGAGGGATGATGGATGGGCAATATATTTGTGTTGAATCCTGTCACTAGTTTACAGAAACGTTATAAAACAAATTTCCCCTTGGGGACAGTAAAGTATACATCTATCCAGTGGTGGACAAAGTACAGTACTCAACTCTAGTACTTGAGTAAAAGTATTGATACTCATGGTCAAATGTTACTCTATTAGTAAAAGTTGCTCAGTCAGAAGTTTACACAAGGTAAAGAAGTGAAGTACTTACTTTAGAAAATAATTAAGTATTCAAAAGTACAAAAAAAAGGTTGTAAGCTCAATCATCCAGGTATAATAACAAAAAAAGTTAACTATTTTCATCTGGACTAGTTTCTTTAAACGAGAAACGTTTCGTCTTCCATCTGGAAAACTTCATCAGTCTGCGGCCTGCCAAACAGATCTGTCCCATAAGTAGCCTTCATTGTTGTGTTTCAATCCAACCTCCTGTTGGAATCTCAGAAGTATCAAAATCTCCAACGTACAAATTATATTTTCTAATATCAGTACATCGTTGTATAGTTTTGGTGGCCCTGGTTTTGAGTGATTTTACAGAACCGTGTAACTCTTAAATCACCTGATTGATTATAAAAACTATACTGACCATGGATACACTTCAACCCTCTGACAATGTACGTAAAATCTACAGTTACAAATCTTGGTTTTCAGATGGACAGTGATTTTAAGCTCGATAGTCCAATAAGGGCCACAGTAAAGTCTGGTTTTTATCATTTGAGAAAATTGGCAAAGGTGAAACCTATTCTTTCACGGCAACAGTTCGAAACAGTAATCCAAGCCTTCATTTCATCACAGCTAGATTACTGTAATTCACTCTATCTCGGAGTTAGCCAGTCCTCACTTGCACGTCTGCAGCTGGTGCAAAATGCTGCTGCACGTCTTTTAACTGGAACACGCAAAAGAGAGCACATCACACCTGTCCTGGCTTCTCTCCATTGGCTGCCCGTGTATTTTAGAGTTCATTTTAAAATTCTCTTGTTTGTTTTTAAGGTTTTAAACAGCCTTGCCCCCCCCTTATTTAACAGAGCTTCTACACCATTATACTCCACCCCAGTCACTCAGGCCTGCTGACCAGCTGCTCCTGGTCATTCCAAAGAGTAAGAGGAAGCTTCGGGGAGACAGGGCCTTCTCTGTTAGTGCCCCTAAGTTATGGAACGCTCTACCTTTGCACATTCGACAGGCTCCCTCACTGTCCATTTTAAAACCCATTTGAAAACTCGTCTATACTCATTGGCCTTCAACACAACTGAGACTTGATTTTATCTAATTTTTATAGGTATTGATTTTATTTGTTTAACTCGTCATTTTATTGTATTTTAAATTGAGTTTTTAGTTCACTGTTAGTTTTGTAGCTCTGTTTTTATGCTTTCTTTTGTCTTGTTTGTAACTGATGTTCAGCCCTTTGTTTCAGCTTTGGCTGTGTTAAAGCGCTTTATAAATAAAGCTGATGATGATGATGATGATGATGATGATGATGATGATGATGATGATGATGATGATGATGATGATGATGATGATGATGATGATGATGATGATGATGATGATGATGATGATGATGATGATGATGATGTATTGACATGTAGAACCACTCTGCAACAAAAATCGTACAACCTGTAAAAACTTCAGCATAAAAATGCAATAAAAAGGACAGCTATTTTAATTACGGTATTTTTTTAAATTTAAAATACCACTCCCCCCTCCTTTTTTCTCCCCATACATTCACTATAGAATATAAGTTTAATGTTGCATCTATTATCACAAACAAACTACAACTCTGCTTTTAAGAACTCATCCTATTGAACCACTCTGCTACATGGTAGCACACATAAAACCTGTAAACCTCATATAATATCTTCCCTGCTCTTTACATGTCTGTGGAAAGTCATTGAAATCCCACACTTTTTCCTCAGCTTCACCACATTACTTGTGTGTAAAAGTGCATATGTTGACAGCACCAACTTAACACCGGAGAGGAAACTGAAAGTTATGCAGTTATCATGTTCCCTGAAGGAAGGGAACGAGGTGCAACATAAATGCTATGGGAATTGCGCCCCCCGTGATTACCTGAAGGAATACAATCACGCCTTTACGGCAGGGACGTCAGCGTCACACCAGAGACCCTGCCCTCTGGGTACTTAAGGCGCTGACGCCCATCCATCGATCTCCAAAATGCACTTCACCGAGCTTTCAGCATTGAAAGGGCCAGGTATGATGCACCTAGTTCCCTTCCTTCAGGGAACATGAGTTATGGTGCATAACTTTCAGTTCCCTTATCAGTCATGTCACTCGGTGCAACATAAATGCTATGGGAACGTAATTCAATCACGCCCTTGAAATGCTCAGTTAAATGCATGCTAGTGTGAACGTCCGCCTTTATTCAGCAGGCATCCCAAGGCTGCTTTCCACTGTGTATCCACCTTATTCTTGGGGTCGTCACTGTAGAAACGAATGTGCATTGTACTTCCTGTCCGACACCGGAAGTGCCTGTATTCCATAGGCGGAGTATGGATCGCGGGTGTTTTTGAAAGTTATTTTCATTCATTTTATCGGAGCAAACACAGCTTTTGTTTAAACGGAACGTTTACTGAAATGTCCTACCGGGGTTCAGGTACCTGCTGTGCTGTTCGCGGCTGCACCAACAACCGGACCAAGCTAAATCTTTGGCTAAAACAACAGTGTTTTCAACACGGACCCAAAACAAAGAAAGAGTGTTCCTGCATCCTTCTCTATGGCTGTGTCTGCGCGATCAGGTAACATCTTTTTATTCGGGGAGGGTTTATTAATGAGAGTTTTGGAAGATTTACTGTCTTAAAACGATAGATCTCAGACGCGACCGTGACTTTTAGCCGAGTTAGCTGCTAATAAACCTTAGCCGAGAGGCCGGAGCAAACGCGTTCGCTATTTATGTAGTTTTAAATTATGTCTGCGCGATCAGGTAACATCTTTTTATTCGGGGAGGGTTTATTAATGAGAGTTTTGGAAGATTTACTGTCTTAAAACGATAGATCTCAGACGCGACCGTGACTTTTAGCCGAGTTAGCTGCTAATAAACCTTAGCCGAGAGGCCGGAGCAAACGCGTTCGCTATTTATGTAGTTTTAAATTTTGTCTGCTACATCTGTAATTTCTTTTTATTTGTCCCTCCTCTTTTAACGAAACGAGTGGTGTTCCCACATTTTTAATGAACTAAAACAACAAAGTTTGGACTGTCTTCAACTGTATTACTCGCATGTAAACAAACGGTGTTTCCAGTCAACCGGAAGTCGTGTACACATTTCGCGCAAAGCATCATGGGACGTAGGAATAAGGTGGATTAGAAAGGACAGCCTGAGTGACATCACACGCAGTAACATCCAAACTGTAATGCTTTGCAAAAGTGTTTAATGAGCTCCAGTTCGCAGCAGCACAGATGTCTGCAACTGGTACACACTTGAACAGTGACCACGAGGTGGCCAAGCCCTGAGTAGAGTGAGTGCGCACTCCAGAGGGCACCTGTTGACATTTGCTACTGTACGCCCTTTTTATGGCCTCAGTCACCCAGTGTGAGAGGCGCTGCTTTGATAGGGCCTTCCCCGTAGCTGGTGCAGCAAAGTACACAAACAGTTGATTTGATTTCTCCATTCAGCTGTTCTCTGCATGTAAGCGCTTAAAGCTCTCACAGGGCAGAGAGCCTTCAGCCTTTTCTGTTCCTGAGTGAGGACAAGAGCAGGTGGAAAAGAAGAGAGATCAAAGTCCAGACTTCTGGGGTTCAAAGTCAAGACCTTGGGGATATACGCAGGATTAGGCCTTAGGGTGACCTTTGACCCATCAGGGGCAAACCTGGTACACATTGGATATACGGACAAAGCATGGAGGTCACCCACATGTTTTGCAGAGCAAAGAGCCAGGAGTAGAGAGGTCTTATAAGATAATAAATCTATCTTAATGTCGCTCAGTGGTTCGAATGGGGGATCACAGAGAGCCCCCAAGACCAGAGTAAGATCCCATCCAGGGGTCAAGATCCTGCTGGGGATCTCTTCCTTAGCACGCCCTTCATAAATCTTATTATGAGCGGGTGCGCGCCAGGCGTCCTGCTCCCCCAGCCCTCGTGACAAGCTGAAATAGCTGATAAAAACACCTTAATGGTTGAGAAAGAACGACCTTTCTCCAGCAGGTCCTGAAGAAAGGTGAGGAGCTGGGCCAAGTCACATGAATAAGAAATAATATTTCTTTCCGTGCACCAAGCTTCAAAAATACGCCATTTCCGGGCGTAGAGAGACTGTGTTGACACAGCTCGTGCGTTTTGAATGGTATTTACCACGTTCTCGGGCAGGCCTGAGGCCACTAGTTTGTTCCTCTCTGCCACCAAGCTAAAATTAGCCACAGTTCTCAGCCTAAGTGGCGAGACTGTTCCTTCTGGTGACGTGGAGGGTCCCTGGAGAGGAGCAGGTGGTGGAACCAGCTCTCCTTCAAGGGCCCTGATTTCTGCGGTCCTTTGAAGGCCAACCGCATTAGGGAGAGGGCCTTCCTGCAGATGTACCATCATACTACTCTGATCGAGAGTGTTTGGAGGCAGAGGCAATCTGCTGTCTGTCATTATTAGACAAAAGCGGAACAGAATGTCTGTTTTTCCTCTTTTTGTTGGGAGTCATGGTTCAGAAGGATTGCAAGTTTTGTATACAAGCAGATCTCCTGACTCCAGCCCGTTTCCTGGTTGGGTCTGGTTTACATGGTCTCCAGCCTCATCAGAGCCCTGGAGCCTGACAAACCTCTGGGGAGCTGTGTTTCACCCGGTGAGGGGGTGTCGTTTAAGAGCAAAGCTGAGTCAGTACAGCGAGCATGGTCACACGCTGCAGGATCACTGCTTGAGCATGGCGTGGCACTCACTGAGGATAAGGGGACAGCTTCAGCATGAGGATGTGGAGCTGTTCGAGATGGTCCTTTGTGTTGAGCAGACTTTCGATTGGTTGGCGACAGAAAGTTCAGTCCTCTTCGATTAAAGGGAAGAGGAGTCTGATTTAGCCCTGGTGCCATTTCTGTTCGGCACTGAGTGTTTACACACGCTACAGTTTCATCACAACTGACTTTGTGAACGTGTGAAACTGGTGGTGGCCTGTGGGTTTCTGCCGTGACCCCCCCGTCACTTACTGGCATCCGTTGAATAGGTGGCCAGGAAGGTGGGTTATCAGATTCTGTCGGCGCGCACCCCTGGAGCGCGGACGTGTCACGGGTTTGTTTGATTTGTGTATTGCCGGCCCCGTGGTTTACAACGGAGCGGGGACTGGAACACGTGACCCGCCTCACCTGTCTCTGTGAGGACTGACGGGCCTGCTTGCAGGCGCCTCTGGGCCTGTTTGTTGCAGACAGACCCGAGGCACCCTGCTGGGGTTTATTGATTAGGCTAACACCCCGTGAGCTGCGAGGGAGGGGGGAATGATGGCCCCCGCCCTTTATATCGGCTGGCAGAATAGTGGGGACCGTCTTTTCTGTTTGTTGTTGTTTTTGTTTTGTTTTTTGAATCAAGAAAACAGAGATGGGCTGTTTTTTTAACTTTATTCGTGCTTATGTGTAACGACATATTTGACTTTATGTCACTCACAGCAGAGAAGACATGATTCGTGCATGAAACAAAGTCACCAGCTTTTTGTAGCGTGCTACAAACAAAGTCTGGATGTGAAAAGATCATTTCCCGTACCGCGTGGGCGGGTGATCCTGTAAAGTCAAGAAGCGGGCCTGGTTCATCAGGCATGCTTCTGTCTGGTGTCCCGATTCGCCGAGGAGGCTCTGTGTCGGACCGCCTGGCGGGGAACAAATCTGTTTTTACTCCAGGCGTGTTCGGTCCGAGGTGGGCCCGGCGGTGGTCTCTGCCGGTGCTCGGCCTCGTATGCCGGCCGCTTTTGCGGTGGGGCACGTGTGGCTGAGTGGTGTCGAGGCTGCGGGCTCTGCTCCCAGCTGACTCCCTGGGGGGGGCGAAGGCTCTTCTGGGGATGCCTACCCGGAGAGCCTCAGCCTGTTTGCGCCTCTGGTCCAGCCTGGTTTGAATTCGATCCAGAGCTTTTCCAAACAGTCCCGTCGGTTCTATCGAATGGTGGAGAAAAGGAATTCTTTGTCCCTCCGGGAGGTCAGTTAGGGTCATCCACAGATGGCGTTATGCGATGACCACCTCAGCCATGCCTCTGCCTTGTGCAACAGCTGCTATCCCCATCATGCGGAGCACAAAGTCTGTTGTCCTACGGGCTTCATCCAGCAGGTCGGCGGCAGCTTGCTTTTCTGTCGTTACCTGGAGCTCCTGCAGTTTTTCAGCCAGGTACGCTTGCATCATGGCGGACGCGTTCATTGCACGTGCCGCGAGGCCCTGAGCTCTGTAGCATTTCTCGAGCAGAGAAGCCGAGGCTCGACAGGCTTTGCTGGGGAGAGTTGGTTTTGTCCCGGATGACTTGGGAGCCAGATGAGACGCCAGCGTGTCCTCCATTTGAGGCACATTGGCTATACCCACTTCATCCATCCCATCCACGTCGAGGAACTGCGAGAGCGGCAGCAACATGGGAGCTCTGGGCTGAGACCAGGTGCGAGTCAGCTCTGTGAGGAAATCCGGAAAGATGGGCATCCTTTGCCTCGTGGCGGCCTGCTGCTTCAAATAAAAATAATTTCCTGCCAACCTCGTGACCTGTTGACGAGGTGGAGGCTCCGGCCATGGGATCTGCACGTCCGTTGCTCTGTGACACAAGTTGAACAGAGCAGGGATGGAAAAGTCAGTCTCCGGGAGCACAGGCGCCGGGATGCGGGAGAGGTCTTTTTCCTGTTCCTCGTACTCAACGTCGGCGTCATCCGCAGAAAATTCACCTGAGGCTGAAATTGAGATCTCGTCCTCGTTCATCATGCCTCGAGTGTTGAATTTGACCGTCAAGTCCACCATTGGAGCCAGCACATCTGGGCTGTCGCCCCATTCGACTCGGGTGCTGTCATCCAGAGTCATGCTCTTCGAGCTCCGGCGTGGGAGTGAGAGGCTCAGTAGTGTCCGCGTCTGCTGGCGCCGCAGCAGCACCCATGGCCTTGGCGACGATGTCCGCCCGGTGCCTCCTCACCGCCTCCAGCATCTGGCTGCAGTGTGGGCAAGACTCGGGCGCGTCCAGCGCCATATTCGCGTGCAACATTCCCAGGCAGACAGGACAGGCCTCATGGGTGTCTGTCGCCGAGAGGGAAAAACCATAGCCGTTGGGGCAGGCGCGCAAGGTTGGGCTCGCCGTCCTGCTGGTCTTTTTCGGAAGTCTTGTCTTTCGCTTTCCTTTCTCCGGAGGCATGTCCGAGATAAGACGAGCGAGTCCGTCAAAAATAATTTTTCTTTTTATTTGAGACGTCTCCTCTGTCGCGTCGCTTTCGCTGGCTACCCTGCTACGAATTAGCAGAGGTAGCAGTGTGACGCAGTTAGCGCCGTCGAGCGAAGCAGTCTGCGGAAAGAGGAGAAGAAAAAACTTCGGGGTCAGGGAAAAATGTGCCGGACTAGCTTTTGCTAGCCCAGCAGTAGGCAGGAATAATTCTCTGCATGCCCTGTGTAGGGAGCAAGCTCACTTCTGGTCGAGCGATGAAGCAACAGAGAAGTTCCGCAACGAGAAAGTTCAGGTTTAAGCGAGGTGAAGGGCAATAAGAGATTGATGGATGGGCGTCAGCGCCTTAAGTACCCAGAGGGCAGGGTCTCTGGCGTGACGCTGACGCCCCTGCCGTAAAGGCGTGATTGTATTCCTTCAGGTAATCGCGCGGGGGCGCAATTCCCATAGCATTTATGTTGCACCTGACTGA
>JBBPBX010010037.1:0-20762 GCA_038048925.1 Garcialebias charrua
CTTCATGAATGTGCAACATTTCCTGAAATAAAAACAACCAACACGGAGAAATGAAACATTGCTCCTTGTGTTTTATCACTCAAAATAACTTCTACTTCATGGACTTAAGCCAAATCGCTAATATCTGATGTTTTAAATGGCTAAATTCGACGGATACGTTTAGATATTTCTCCATTACAGAGCTCTGTAAGAGTTCACGGTAGCTTTGCTGACATCTGGTGCTCAATTCTTGAATGTGCAACATTTCCTGAAATAACAACAAACAACACGGAGAAATGAAACATTGCTCCTTGTTTTTTATCACTCAAAATAACTTCTGCTTCACGAACTGGAGCTAAATCGCTAATATCTACAGTTTTAGATGGCTAAATTCGACGGATGCGTTTATATATTTCTACATAGTATTCAATGTGCGCTTGGAGCAAATTCCTTTATCTGACGTCACAAACACGTGACCGGAAAACCCGTATTTACCGTGTAAAAAAACAGCGCTAATTTTAAACTATTCTTGAGAGAAATTTTCATTCATTTAACATTATTTTAGCAAAAACGGTCAGGGGTCAATCTTAATATTTATATATGTTGTGCCATTTTTTGAAAAGTTAAAAAATCATGTCAGTGGAGCTTTAAGCTTGTTCTACCTTTTCAGCTACACTTTTAGCTAATGTTAGCATTTGTTTCAAATTGTGGGGGTAATTTCTGCTACTTTAACTAATTAAGTTATTTATGCTAATTTTAGCTTGTTCCTTTCAGCAAAATTTTGCAACTGTCAGCTTTTTCTGCTATTTCAGTTACTATACTGTATACTGTAGTTGTTTTACGCAATTTTTAGATTTTTCTACTAATTCCACATTTATTGCACCCATTTGAAATTTTTTCAGCCTAACTCAGCAAAAATGTTTCTCCACTTCCTTCTTGTAATTTAAGCTTCTTTTTACTTTTCGTTCTTTTCTTTTTTTAAACTATTTTAGCACTGTTTTTTTTTGCAACTTTCATCTCTTTTCAGATATTTTCCACTTCTTTGTGCTCTCTTATGCTAATTTAAGCTTGTTCCTCCTATTCCGCTAGCTTTCTAGGTCATTTTAGCCATTTTCTAGCCTGGTTAAAACCAGACCCTTGTCCTTCACTTCGCTTCGTACTAGGGTCTGGGATTTATCCCATAGACACGGATTTCTCCGGTAGATTTTTGACCGGACCAATCAGAGAACAGAAGGCGGAGTTTTGTTAGTTTAGCCTGGCGAGGTCCAGGCTATTCAGATAAATAGCTCAGAAACCACTCGGTTGATATTTTTCCTGCTACCAGTGTGTAATTATATGGCTCTAATTTACTGACTTTTGGCCTAGATCAGGGGTGTCAAAGTCAAATACACCAAGGGCCAAAAAAAATTGCTACAAGCCAAGGGCCGGACTGGTTCAATGTTCATATTGAAATGATTTCACATAGCCTATTGAACCAAGACCTAACAGACTATCTATTGTTTAAGGATTAAATTAATAAAACAATATTTTTTTATGGATCTGTCAGTAATTTCAAGTGAAAACATTTTTCAACAGGCAAACAGCAAAAAATTTAATTGTTTTAAAAATATGTATATGTTTCTTAATATCAAGATAAATGCATAAATAAAAGTGCATGCATTATAAACTGAAAATGCATTATTGTGCAGCTCTATGATCCTAATGATCACCACTTTCAAATAGGAAAATAGGAAAAAAAAATTAATCAGTTGTATTCTTTCTCATGGCTCTGTCCCCGAGTCCATTCAACTGAAAAGTAAATATAAATAAATAAAATACAAAAATACAAAAATCTATGGCACACAGCCAAAACAATACTTCTTTCAAAGAAAAATCACGTCTTGTAGAAACAAATGTAAAAATTTAACTGAATTAAAAACTGAAAATTTGTTACAGCTCTGTGATGCTCACTTATCTGAGGCTGAGCCTGATACTTGGAGGTCTCATCTTTTGTACAAGTTCATCAATGTTCGGGGTTAGGCTCTGAGCTGAGGAAATCCTCAGGATTGATTACCTCACGGCTGTGACTTGCGGGCCGGATCTAATAGTTATTAAATATCATCCATGGGGACATAAATAATTGCTTTGCGGGCCGGATCTGGCCCGCGGGCCGCCTCTCTGACATATATTTACCACAGTTTTCAAAAATTCTTGAAAAACTATTTGTAAACAGACTAGACCAATTTATAGATAAACAAAATATTCTAAGCAACAGTCAGTATGGGTTTAGAGCAAAAAACTCTACATCAATGGCTCTCATGGAATTAATGGAACAAATAACTACTGCTGTCGATCAAAAACAATATTGTATCAGTATTTTTGTTGATTTAAAAAAAGCATTCGATACTATTGATCACACCATTCTCCTAGAAAAACTGAACAAATATGGTATTAGAGGACCAGCATTACAGTGGGTATCTAGCTACTTAAAAGATAGGAAACAATTTGTACAAATAAATGATGTAAGATCTGACCTCTGTAATATCACATGTGGAGTTCCCCAAGGCTCTGTACTTGGACCAAAGCTTTTTATTTTATATGTGAATGACTTGGTAAATGTGTCAGGACTCCTTAAATGTGTACTTTTTGCTGATGATACCACTTTTTTCTGTTTAGGTGAAGATATAGAACAAATGTTGGAATTGATAAAGACAGAATTTGTCAAGATACAAACTTGGTTTAAAATAAATAAATTATCATTAAATCTAGAGAAAACTAATTACATGATATTCGGTAATAAAAAGAAAACTGTTGATGTTCCACTCAAAATTGAGGATGTTGAGATTTGTAGAGTGAGTGAGGTGAAGTTTTTGGGTGTTATCATTGATGACAAACTGACATGGAAACAACACATAAATTCTGTAAGAATAAAAATAGCTAAATCGATAGCAGTACTGTACAAAGTCAGAGACCTATTGAATGATAAAGCTCTGTATTTGTTGTATAACACAATCATTGTTCCACACTTAATCTATTGTATTGATGTTTGGGGGAATGCGTGTAAAACAATCACAAAACCTATTTTTGTATTACAGAAAAGAGCTGTAAGAATTATCACTAGAAAGCATTATCGTCATCCATCAAGTACATTATTTTATCAACTGAAGTTATTGAAGTTCCATGATTTGGTAGACTATAATATCTTATCAGTTATGTATAGAGCTCAAAATAATGCATTACCTTTAAATATCCAAATACACTTTGTTAAAAGACAAAGTTGTTATAATCTTAAGGGGACAGAGTTGTTTGTAAAACCACAATTCAGAACCAGTTTGAAGGGACGTTCTACCTCAATCCAGGGAATTAGATTATGGAATGGCTTGGAGAATGTAGTTAAAAATGCCAAGTCAATGTTTACATTTAAAAAAATGATCAAAACAAATGTGTTAAAAAATATATATGAAATAGCGTAATGTGTATTGTATCAATTAGAAAATTAGAAAGAGTTAGTCATTTTGTACTGTTGTTAATGTGTATTGTATCAATTAGAAAATTAGAAAGAGTTAGTCATTTTGTACTGTTGGTTGAAGATTATTATTGTTAAATCTGATTGTTGAAAAAGTTGGTTGAAGATTATTATTGTTTACATGGCTGATTATTGTTGTTTAATCTGATTGTTGTAAGTAAGGGGCAGATATAATAAGATTTATTCTTCTTTCTGCTACCTTTCATTTTTTTACATTTTGTACACTATCATTTAATGAGATTGTCTTGTATTGTTTCTTCTGTAAAAAAATGAACAAATTTAATAAACATAAACATATGTGGCCTAGATGAAACATTTGAGATAAAATTCGATTTTTTATAATTTATTTTCGTAGCGCACCCGAGGCTGTTTGGAAAATGTCAAACCGAAACAATTTAAATCCAGCAGATTTGACCATTTTGTGAATTGATTTAGGAACTGTTAAGCTCAGGAACACTTCTGATATAACGGTAGGACTGGAAAGCACCTTGCATGGTAGTCTGCCACTACCGGTGTATGAATGTGTGTAGCATTCAATGTGTGTAGCACTTTGAGATTTTCACTAATGAAAAGTGCGTTATAAATTGAATTCATTATTATTATTATTATTATTATTATTATAACGTCAGCTAAGAACATATATTTTTTCTGCAAAGAAATAATAGTTTTTTACCTTGTTTTCATGAAAATTCCTTCGTGGCGGCAGCCATTTTAACTGACGACGTCGTTCAAAACACCGCCTTCTGTTCTCTGATTGGTCCGGTCAAAAATCGACCGGAGAAATCGTTGTCTATGGGAGAAGTCCCAGACCCTAGTACAAAGCGAAGTGAAGGACAAGGGTCTGGTTTTAACCAGGCTAGCCATTTTAAGATAAATTCAAATTTTTGTGATAATTTCTGCTACTTTCAGCCTAATTAACTTATTTATGCTCCTTTCAGCTTTTTTTCCTACTAGTTTCAGCCTTTCCTGCTATTTTAGCTACTATTTAGCTGTTTTACACTCATTTTAGCCTTTCCAGCTAATTCCACATTTTATTTTTGCTAATTTCATTTATTTCCTCTTCCTTCTGGTAATTTAAGCTTCTGTCTGCATTTTCAGCTATTTTTCAGCTTTTTTGGAGTGGGGGGGGGTAATTTATTTTTAAGAAATGTCCCATTTTTGTGATAATTTCTGTTTATCCTCTATCAGCAAACTGTTCTTTGTATACTATATTCTGCTAATTTAGGCTTGTTCTTCTATTTCAGATCCATGTCAGCCTTTTGTTTTAGCTAAATTCAGCTGTTTTTCAGCAAGTTCTTCAGCAATAAGCATTCACACTGCATTTGCACAAGAAATGCCATTTCTCTTGTTTAACATTATTTTTCCTCTCATATTTTTCTTAAACAAAAGAAATTCTTAGAAGGATTCATTTGTTTTAATTACAGTATATATTCTTATTGTAATTTTTTAAAATCATGCATGTGCATTATGATTATGACAGAACACAGAATTATGCATTTTTCTTCTGTTATGATTCTTACTTATGGCCCAGTTCAGAATGTAATCCGCTAGCCTACATTATTTTGTTTGGTCGGAAAATGCCTCAACGCTGTTTAGATAAATTTAACCCTTTACTGTATAAACCAGATTCCAAAAAAGTTGGGACACTAAACACATTGTGAATAAAAACTGAATGTAATTATGTGGAGATGGCAAATGTCAATATTTTATTGGTAATAGAACATAGATGACAGATCAAAAGTTTAATCTGAGTAAATGTAACATTTTAAAGGAAAAATATGTGTATTCAAAATTTCAAAGTGTCAACAAATCTAAAAAAGTTTGGACAAGTATCAATAAGTGGCTGGAAAAATGAAATTGAGCAATAACAAACAGCTGGAAGACTAATTGACACTAATTAGGTCAATTGACAACATGATTGGGTATAAAAAGAGCTTCTCAGCATGTCAGTGTCTCTCAGAAGTCAAGATGGTAAGAGGATCACCAATTCCACCATTGTTGTGTAAGAATTATGAGGAGGTCAATATTAATACTGACCTCTTTATCTTAATTAATTTACTTATTCAGATTGAATAGTAAATGTTCACGGATTCTGTTCTTTTTCAGTTTACCCAATATTTCTGTGATCTTTATGATGGATAAATAAACAGAGCCATTAAGTGACAATGGACACGTTAACTTAGTTTGATATGTCAAAGAGACACTATCATTTATTTAAAATAAATCAACTAAATTAACACCATTACACTTGATTGACATGATTTCACTTTCTTTCAATTCAAATACGTCAGCACACTTGATTTAACACAACAGACATAAATACTAGATGTTACACATATTTAGTCTGAGGGGCATTTCAGCTTAAAAATATAGTTTCCAGCTTAGGTTGAGAGGGAAAAGAAATAGGAGGAAAGATTTAAGAAGAAAATTATCCTGAGCATGAGACCAGAGTGACACTTCTCATCCGACTTCTGCTAAAATCCAAGTACGTTTTGTAAACAGCCCTTTACCTTTTGACGACAGCCCGGTAAGAGGGAAGACACCAGCCTTCAGATGCACAGAGTCCTTTAGTCCCAGCACGTCCAAAACTGGTTTTAGTTTACGTTTCAACGTCTCCTGGCTTCCGCGTTGGTCATCAGAGAATATGTCAGCTTCAGGCCTCTGACTTCAAGAAGAGATGTTTCTCAAAGAAAGTTCATTAGGAACTTTGGAGCTTTTGCTCGGGGAACTGGATGGAGGCGTCCATCAGTTCTAGCTGACAAGTTAGTCTTTGGCTCTTGACCAAGCTTGACCAGCTGCAAGGCAGAGAGCTTTCAGGTCTCCGTCCATTCAAACTCTCTGTCCATTCAAAGACTGAAGCGTTTCCGCCCAGTTAGAACTTAAAAAGACAGAAACACAGAGAGGAGTTCACTTGCCTTATCAAACCCAAGGTTACAAGCCAGCAGCAGAGGGAAATGTTTAGGAACAGACAGAGAAAGCTGGAGCCTTGTTCATGAAAAACAACTGATTAAACTGTCTTCTTATTTCTAAACAAAACAGTCGGGTCTCTGTGACCCGATATTTCCCTTTAACACAGCAGTGAACACAGTTTAACTCTCACAGAATAACACAGCTTAAAAGCGCACATCATGAAAATGACAAAAGTTATTCTTTTGATCACATTAGGATAAAATCAAAGATAGAAATAGTCTCTTTTGGTGACTATATTTATCAGATTATAGCTAAATGAATGATTTTGTAGTAAATGTCTTGCTTTACTGAGTGGTCAGTAAAGGTCATCACTGGACAGTTCAAAAACCTTAATTTGACCCTGGGTAGGTCCACTACATCTCCCCCCTTTTGGAAGCCATCGCCAGTCCTTGGGGATGGGGTCCAACACGAAAGGAAACCTTGAACTGTCTTTGATCTTGAAGTAATCCAGCAAGTGGAAAAGAAAAATCAAAAATTATAATCCCATAAAGTTTTTGAAATTCCATACTGTTCGGAGGTAATCCCATTGCGAAAAGCTTTTAATCCTTTGGAAAACAAAGTCTGTGATCCCTTGGAAAGCAAAGTCTTATAATCCACAGCGGTAATTCCACAGCAGTAATTCCACAACGATTAGTTTTGTTGATTGATCAGCAACAATTGTTTTCATAATCAGCATGTAGAGGGGATCCCTCGATTGACGCAGAGGAGGCGACCCTTGGACGAAGGTTGAAGACCAAGCGTTGGAGCTGCAGGTCCCCACATCGAAGGTTGTTGGCTGGTTGGTTTCCAGTCAGTGCCACTCTGGTTCTATGTGTCATGCAATTATGTGGTTTTTTAAGGTGGGCTTATGAATGGGATTTTACATTAAGCCTTACCTATATGCACCTGGTATGTAAGCTATCATGGTTTAGATCAGCTACACTTACCAATTAAGGGGTGGATCAATTCTGTAAATTTGGCTATAGGGATTTGTACCTATAAAATTTTGGAGGGCTTCTGTAACGAAGGCCTCTAATTCCAAACTATTCCTCCATTCATTACTTAGTTTAGGTTAAACTAAAATAAAAATGAAATATAGTTTGATCTAAATGTCTGTTGTCTTTTAGACGAACGACGTAGGATTTGGTATTCCTAATAAATTTTGAAGTCTATGGCGAGACTCATCAAAATGAATAGACAATCTAGAATAGAAACGATCGAATCGGTTCAATTTAGAAATTGTGAGACCAGTGTAGTTTATTGTACCTTAAGCAACTTTAAACTACATTGACTCTTCAACGATTGAGATTAACAAAACGAACTGCATGTTGGCATAGTTAAATCCATATCATTCATTAACCAATGTTAATACAAAACCTTTTTGGCTGGGAGTGTTCAGAACCAAACAATATCTCAACTAATGACAACAGTAATGACTAAACAACAAGGAAACAACGTTTCACTGCTTCGACACACTCTTGTCGTCAGATTCCAAAGTGCAACACACAAGAAAAACAGGTCTCAACTTTATGACCGAGGTCAAATTAAATCTCGTGGATTTAAACGGTTGTTAAGGTTAGTTTTTTGTTGTGGGTTTTAGGCTTAGCGTTTCTAAGTTCAAATTGGACAATGCGACTTATAGGGTGGGAAATATGGTAGTTTAAACCTGATTAGTTTATTTACTAACTTGTGTTTGGACGACCTTATTATCCCATGAAGTCGGTGAGTTTGTGAGATCTTTGTCTTTTGTGGAGTCATTGAACGCCTTGTAAGGTTTGATCTGATTTCGATGTACCCATTTAGCAATTGGCTCTTTGCGGCCTTTGCTGATTTTGATTTCGTAGACGACTGAGGACACTTTGTCTGTTATCAGATGAGGTCCAGTCCACCTGGGCATTAGTTTGCGGGCGAGAGTTCCGGTCTCGGACCCTCCTTTCCCGGTTGCTGGGGCGAACGTATAGTACCAGACTCTGTCTCCCACTTGGAGTTCATTGTGAGAGGCCTTTTGGTCGTAGTACGCCTTACGTCCTTCAGCGGATTTTTCCAGGTTTTTCTGGGCGAAAGCAAAAGTGTTTCTGAGGTGTACATTCAAATCTTTGTCTTTGGCATGGCCTAACATCACCCCCCTTTGGTCATGGGGGACCACGAGCACAGGTGAGGACGTCCGTCCATGGGCACAAGTTAGGATGCCACCGTTTAGTTTAAGCTGTTCGCGCAGCTGAGAGAAGACGGTACACAGGAATCGTTTAGGTTTTGGCCAACGTATCTTCTTACGTTTACCTCTTTCCGCGTAATTCAGGTGTGTCACAACTGTCGGCGCAATCGCTGGTGTGTCTGATTGTACAGACTGCGACAGGTCACTGTCGTTGTGTGTGTCTTCCCACTTCTTGACTGAAGAGGTGCTCTTTGAGTCTGTAAGAACTATGTCATTTCTGAGTAGTTCTAGACACAAATGTTCCTGAACCAAGGTTTCATCGAAAGCTTGGCTGATAGCCGATTTACCTGTCCCAGGGGACAGTACAGCAACCTCGGTGTGGGGTCCTTGGATCTCCACACCTTTCTCTACCTGTGGTAGGTAATGTGAGTTTGCCCCCTTCTTGTCTGAAGAGGGGTCCTCGTAGTCTGCAACAATGATGTCCAAGTGACTGTCAGCGTTTGGTTGACTGTCATCTTCTGGACTCAGATGCCCTTGAACCAAGGTTTCATTGAAAGCTTGGTTGATTGCCGAATTACCTGTCCCAGAGGACAGTACAGCGTCTTCGGTGTGGGATCCTTGGATCTCAACACCTTTCACTACCTGTGGTAGGCAGTGGTCAGGGAGTGCTGAATGTGTCAGCTCACAGAGGAGGTTCTCTTGTTGGGCCAGAGTTTGGTCCAACTTTTGGGTCTCTTCTGTCTCACCTGTAGTTGAAGGTTCACTTACCGGGCTCTCGTCCTCGGATGAGCAGTCCCTTGTGTCCTCTGCGGTACCTGCGGTTAGGCAGTCTGTATCGCAACTAGGAAGCACTTTTATTGGCAGGGGTTTTCTCACTGTGCTCCACATTTTCCGTCGACCATAATCTATAATCGCGTTGAAGCGGTTTATAAAATCTTGGCCAACCAAAAATGGGAATGAGTCAAGTTTAGACACGTACACCGGGTGGTGTATTGTCATTTCGCCAATCTGCATGTGAACCATAGCCATAGCTGTTAGGGTTGTTCTCGTCTCTGCGAGACCCTGTAGCTCAATAGCACATTTCTCAAAGGGTATTTGCCTGTCAACACCGTTAGCGGCGGTCCTCAGCTCCTCGAACAGCTTGGCCGACATAATAGTTATATCAGAACTGCCATCCAGGAGGGCTTCACGCTCAAGGACACCTTCCAGTGTGATAGGCAGGTAAGCTTTCTTAGCCACCCCCCTTTGTATAAAGTTACACAGAAACCTCACAGGTCTTGACCCACGTTTCTGTTCACGTGTGACTCTGTCTGTGTACTCATGTTCACTGTCAGCATCTTGTTGGCTGACAGCATCATGACCTTCAGGATGTTGTTGTGTGTCAGCAATTGGCTTGCTGTCAACATCCATGGCAATGTCAGAAGTAGTGTGCGCTGAGTTATTTGTGTGCTCTGAGTCTTTGTGAAAGACAGTGCTACACATCGCTCCAGGTTGGTCAATGTTGATAGTGTCATTATCAATGATAACGCCACTCATTGTATCAGGTTGGTCAAGCACAGTAACATTCAAATCTACTGACAAACTACTTACTTCCTCTGTCTCTTCCGAGCATAGAGGTGTTGGGCCATTATTCCGGGACATTCGTGACTCTTTGCCTGTCTTGAACTGTTCTGTTCGAGGCGCGGGAGGTGCAGTTCCAAGGCTCAGGGGTTTCTGTTGGGACCACGCATAGTTACATGAGTATAGGTCCTCATCCTTCAATTTCTTTTGAAGTCCACCCACCGATTGACCTCGGTTTTCACCCATCTGGTTCGATCTGAACCGTTGTGGGTCTCTTAGAGAGTGAACACCTACCTTTTGTGGTTCGTTGCTTGTCTCAGACTTTTCAATCTGAGGTGCTTCAGGGGCGGGGCTCCCTTTAAACCATTTTGAGTCACTGTTCCAACTGGTACCAACATTTCGGTGTATGTCAGTTTGAAAATCTTGTTCATTCTTGCTAGTATTATCCAACTCTTTTAACAACCGACGCGTGTACTCCACCACTTCTGAGGTCAGAAGGCCTTTGAGACGATAGTGTTCATTCTCGCTAGTATCATCCCACTCTTTTATCAACCGACGCATGTTCTCTGCCTCTTCTGAGGTCAGAGGACCTTTGAGACGACGGTGTTTATCCTCGCTGTCTATAGGAGAGTGAACCTCTCCTATTTTTTGCGACTGGGATACGACCTTTTGACCTGGGCACACCTCAGAGGGTGTTTTGTTTTGCATGTGAGCCTCAAAAGCAGTTACAGCGCACTGTTTCATCACTGATTGTTTAAACTGATGTTGTAGCTCAAGGCCTCTTTTGAGAAGTTTTTCTCTTTGTCGTTTGCTATTGTTGTCACTAACTGTGTGCTCTGAGTTATCCATGTGCTCTGAGTTATCAAAGACAAGGTCACTCAATGTACCAGTTCGGTCATCCTCTGTATCATTCAAGTTTTCAAACAACCAACTTATGTCCACTATCTCCTCAGAGCTTAGAGGTATGTTGCCTTTTTCCTGGAACTTCTGTGACCTTTTGCTACTCCCGGACTGTCCAGTCCGCAGTGCAGGGGCAGGGCCTTTGCTCGGTGTAGACCGCGGAGGGTCACTTAAAGAGCGGGCGTCCACCGTTTGTGGTTTTTTGCTTATCTCGGGCAGCTTCGTCCGAGGTGCAGGGACAGGACGTGTGCTCGTCCTTTGAAATCGTTTTATGTACTCTGGGTCTTGTCTGAGCCACTCTGGCTCATTGTTCCAGCGGGCATCTTCACTACGTGGTTTGTGACCATCTTTCTTATCTTTAGGACGTGCGCCCCTTTGAAATCGTTTCATGTACTCTGGGTCTTGTCTGAGCCACTCCGGCTCATTGTTCCAGCGGGCAGGTTCCTGTTGTGGTTTGTTAGTTTGAAAAACATGTTTTTTCTCGCCTTTTTTAGGAGAGGGAGTTGATGAACTTGTCCCTTCCAGCTCCAGCGAGTGGGATTTGACCTTGTCTTGGTAATGTAGTTCACGCTCTGGTTTTGTTTTTAACCAGATCGGGTCAGGGAGTTGACGAACATCAAAACCATTTATAGCACGCCGTTTTATTTTTAATTGCTCAATCTCACTTTTTAACTCAAGTTGTTCTTGTTGAAAATTTTCTCTTCTGCGAATGTTATCTTGCCTTAACAATTCAAGTATTTCAGTGAGCAGCTGTAAAGCTTCATCACAATCGTTATCTCCCATCTTTTTGTTTTGAATTCGTTTGATCTCACGTTTTAACTTAAGTAAACGTAAGAAGATACGTTGGCCAAAACCTAAACGATTCCTGTGTACCGTCTTCTCTCAGCTGCGCAAACAGCTTAAACTAAACGGTGGCATCCTAACTTGTGCCCATGGACGGACGTCCTCACCTGTGTTCGTGGTCCCCCATGACCAAAGGGGGGTGATGTTAGGCCATGCCAAAGACAAAGATTTGAATGTACACCTCAGAAACACTTTTGCTTTCGCCCAGAAAAACCTGGAAAAATCCGCTGAAGGACGTAAGGCGTACTACGACCAAAAGGCCTCCCCGTACGGGCCACCAGATGTAAGAATTATGAGGAGGTCAATATTAATACTGACCTCTTTATCTTAATTAATTTACTTATTCAGATTGAATAGTAAATGTTCACGGATTCTGTTCTTTTTCAGTTTACCCAATATTTCTGTGATCTTTATGATGGATAAATAAACAGAGCCATTAAGTGACAATGGACACGTTAACTTAGTTTGATATGTCAAAGAGACACTATCATTTATTTAAAATAAATCAACTAAATTAACACCATTACACTTGATTGACATGATTTCACTTTCTTTCAATTCAAATACGTCAGCACACTTGATTTAACACAACAGACATAAATACTAGATGTTACACATATTTAGTCTGAGGGGCATTTCAGCTTAAAATATAGTTTCCAGCTTAGGTTGAGAGGGAAAAGAAATAGGAGGAAAGATTTAAGAAGAAAATTATCCTGAGCATGAGACCAGAGTGACACTTCTCATCCGACTTCTGCTAAAATCCAAGTACGTTTTGTAAACAGCCCTTTACCTTTTGACGACAGCCCGGTAAGAGGGAAGACACCAGCCTTCAGATGCACAGAGTCCTTTAGTCCCAGCACGTCCAAAACTGGTTTTAGTTTACGTTTCAACGTCTCCTGGCTTCCGCGTTGGTCATCAGAGAATATGTCAGCTTCAGGCACCAGTTGTGCCACCGTGCTACCCATACGGGCATATGGGGATGTAAACATAGTACTGAAATGGCCAGCCTGCAGTCCAGATCTTTCACCTATAGAGAACATTTGGTGCATCATAAAGAGGAAGGTGTGACAAAGAAGGCCCAAGACGATTGAACAGTTAGAGGCCTGTATTAGACATGAATGGGAGAGCATTCCTATTTCTAAACTTGAGAAACTGGTCTCCTCTGTCCCCAGACGTCTGTTGAGTGTTGTAAGAAGAAGGGGGGATGCCACACAGTGGTAAAAATGGACTTGTCCCAACTTTTTTGGGATTTGTTGACGCCATGAAATTTTGAAACAACATATTTTCCCCTTAAAATGATACATTCTCTCAGTTTAAACTTTTGATCTGTGATTTGTGTTCTATTCTGAATAAAATATTAGATGTTGGCACCTCCACATCATTGCATTCAGTTTTTATTCACAATTTGTTTAGTGGCACCACTTTTCTGGAATCAGGTTTCAACGTTGCCCATTATTTCTTGATTTTTTTTAAAGCATTGCTCTAACCAAAGAGCATGTTATGATAAAGAAGCAAAGCAACTTTAATTTCTAACTGGGAATAAACTTGGGTTAAATCTGTTTATTATCTAAGCCTTTGAAAGTGAATAATTTGGCTTTTTTTTTCCTGAAGAGCAGGCATTGTACTTTGTAGACTAAAGTAGGAAAATAATCAAATCAAACATAATTTAAACAACCACCCACCACCTTTCATGCCAGAGGTTGAAACAAAGATGTTTGCCATCTATTAGCACTTGGAGATGAGTTCCAGCTACTACTACACTAGATTTTGAACTCAATAATTATAAAAATCACTTAGATCCATAAGGTGCTGCATGTGTTTGTATTTATTTTTAATCCTGGACTTCCTAGACCTGCAGCTGGAAAGCCACCGTTTCTGTTAACTGACATTGAAAGCTTTTGTGAAAAACTTTAGCTCTACCAGTGACATCGCTTCAACAGCGAGCCTCAGGAGAGAAGCTTCAAATTACCTCTCAGCCCAGACCTGTACTTTCTTCCTGCGTGTGTTTTTGAGAGACTGTATGTGTTTTGGAGGATGCAGGGTGGGTGGGAGACTGAGGAATGGGGTCTTTGCTGTCTTGACCACAAGCTGACTGCTCGCCCTGGGACCCTGGCGTCAGTGTCAGGGAGAGGTGAATCAGACTATCTCCACTTGCAAATCTCTCCCCCGGGATCCCAGAGCCTCACACTATCCCCACCTCCTCTCCCACCTCTTGCAAAACATCCTTTTAGAGGGAGTCCATTGGCCATTATATCCCTCCTCGCTTACTCCAGCACACCAGCAGGGCGCTAGATGAGGGGAGGAGAGGTGCGACCAGGCCGCTCTGTCACTCACTTCCTCAGCTCTCCAAATACTGCTACCTTCGCTTTCAAGGTGACGCACAGTTTAGTTTCTCAAACCCAGGCTACCGGGGTTTATGAACTACATGCCTTGCTTAAGTGGTAATTTAGGCAGGAATTAAGGGATAACATGCATTTAAGAGAGGAAATCCTTTGAGTTTCCTTTTTATAATAGAGCACCTACCTCACAGTGCGTAATTAGAGCCAGATGTTGCTCTATGCAGCATTAAAGACACCGGCCTCTCTCATTTCACCCTCTCAGCTACGTGAAACGTCTTGAAATTCTGTCATCATGCTGGCTTTTGTGTGCTTGTTTGCTTGCATCCACTCCTGCGCCGGTGCCACATAATCACATTAGTTAGATTTAATCTAAGAAGAGGCAAATTATGCGCTTTTCCCATCAAATTGTGCTGCATGACGAGCAGCGTGCAGAATCGTTGAGTACGACCTGTCCTTGAGTGCTTTGCATGGATGGAGCAGGCCTAGAAAGAGGGTAAGCTGTAGGATGAAAGGGAAATACTAATAATGTCTCACATGTGTAATGGCAAATTGTTTGCTAACACCGGTGGGTAACACACTTGGTTTCCAGAATTGTGGCAGCAGTCTCCTAATAAACACTATTTATGATCATAAACTTTTCTTAGACCTGTCTAAAGCTTTTGACACCATGTGTCATAACATCTTGTGTCATAATCTCTCAAAAATATGTTTCTCAGATCACACCATTGGTTGGCTCTCTAACTATCTTTCAGATCAGAGGCAATGCATTCGACATGGTACTTTGTCCAGTTATTTAACAATCAACAATGGTGTACCACAAGGTTCAGTCTTAGAACCCACCCTCTTTATAATCTACACAAGTAATGTAGGTCAGTCAGAGCATCCCTGGTGCAGCTTTACATTTCTATGCTGATGACACAGTTGTTTATTGTTGTGCTAAAACAGTTGCTAAGGCTTTCCAGCTTTTGCAATCCACTTTCGACATCATCCAGTCAGATTTGCTCCATCTCAAACTTGTCCTAAATGCCGACAAAACCAGAGGGATGCTTTTTTCAAACAGAACGTTGGTCCCAGCAGTTCTTCCTCTGATTTTATCCTTGAATGGTGCTCCTACTGAGTTTGTCGATTCCTACAAACATTTGGGCATGTTGGTGGATTCGGATCTCTCTTTTAAGCTTCATGTGGAAAACCTAGTAAGGAAACTGAAATTGGGTTTCTTTTTTCTGAAATACAAAGTAGATCTTGTTTAACTACGAATTCTAGGACCTTCCTTGTAATTGCGACTTTCCTTCCCTCTATTGACTATAGTGATATTATTACAATCACCTTGCAGATGTTGGATACTGCCTATCATGGTGTGCTATGATTCATAACTGGCTGTAACTACCATACCCACCATTGTACCCTGTATTCACTGGTTAACTGGTCATTATTAACTTCACACAGACTCTCCCACTGGTACATTTTCAGCTTTAATTGTAAACTTTATTGTCATTGCCATAACAACAGTTAAACAGTAACAAAATTTTGAACAGCAACAAAACGTTTAAATAACTTATCCGTCTGCTGCCTTCATACATCTCCTCATACATGTCACTGCATGAGTGCAGTTACAGCATGCGCTTTCAGGACATTATTACATGCAGTGTTCCCTCAGTGCGGTCTGAACTAGGCAAAAGGGCCTTCTCCTACTCCACTCCTGTTTTCTGGAATATCTTGTAAAAAGATCTGAAGCTTGCAACCTTGACCTCTCTAACGCCAAATTTACACTACATGCGTTACGGCTCCGCCCCGCTCCGGTCCGACCTCCGCAGCAAATACGCACCCATTATAATCAATGAGAGTGTTTACACTGGCTCCGCACGGCGGCGGCGAGCGGACGGCAGTCCGTCAAAATTAGAACAGATCCTATTTCTGCCGGACGCCGGAGCTGTGCCGGAGTCAACTTTTAAAGATTACGTCGCACCAACAGGAAAAGGAACGAGCACAACATCCGTATTTACAAAATAAAATCACCACGGGCGGACTAATCCTAGCTCTATACGGATTTATTTGTACAAAAATGCTGTCAAACTATCATTTATGACTACGCCAGTCTCTACTGTTGTTCTCCTTCTTCCACCGAATGAATTGTTTTGTTCTGACTTCCTTATTTATCACTTGATTTATCGCACAATCTCGCAATTCCCGCACATGCGTCTTGGAGCGGCGCATCCAGGCGGACCGGAGCGGAGGTAGAGTAAACTGGACTTGAAACGCTCAGCTGCGACCTGCGGAGCGGAGCCGGAACGCATGTAGTGTAAATTTGGCGTAAGTGTCTTTAAACATCTGTTAAGTTCCTGGCAAAAACCAATGCAGACATGTTCTTGTTTTTAGTTTTCTACCCCGCCTTACAAGCTAGTTGTTTTTTTTTTGTGGTTGCTACTTTTCCTTTTAATTATCCTTTTAATTACCATTTTATCTTCACTTGTTAAAAATAATTGTTTTGCATCCTTTATGATTGTCTATTGTTGTCATTGTTATTTACTGTTGTCATCACTGTTTGTTAAAATTCAGATCTCTCTTTTAAATGAGTCCCCAAGGCTCAGTGAGATTAACCTGTATGCATAAAGGTTGAATAAATGAAAAATAAACCAAGGGCAGGTAGGGTGAGTGCTGTCAAAAACAAACAAGTCAATCTTTGCTACCCACTGTTGCCTCAGCTCGTTGCCCATCTGTTAGCGCACTTTTTCCCCACTTTTGCCTATGATGTACAAAGGCGGGGAGAAAAAATCACATCAAACCCACAGATATCTTAAACTTCTACATGTCTGAAAGGGAAAGCAGGAGGGGCAGGGGGCTGGAAATCAAAGGGAATAGCAAAATTAAGTAGAAGCACAGGAACGCGTCTGCAAATCGTAAATATTTTGTCCTAATGGTTTGTGTGTTTGGGGGCAAAAAAAAGCGCACATCTGATGAAAAGCAGAGATATACACACCAATTCAGCCGGCAGAAGGCAAGGTGGGGAACTAAGTAGGCAAAAGAGAGAGAAAAAAAAAAACACAAGGGGCCGAGGTTCATTTTAATTTCTCATAAGGCATCTAAAATTCCGTCTGAATTTTTGTAACTCTGTGCAATTATGCATGTTTATTCATTTTGATTTAAAAAAGTCGTGTCCGCCACGAGCCCAAAAGATTTGTGCCGCTGAGCGAGTGACAGTCCATCAGACACAGATTAAAGGCTGACTTTTCACTGCCTTGTACCTACGGAAGCAGCAGGTAACTGAAATCATTTCAATATTTCACTCCTCTCACGGGACAGTCCTCAAAAATGAAGGAGGAATATACGGGCTTCAATTTGAGTTGGCGTGACACAAGTAATACGCTGATTAGCTGCTTTGGGCCTCATCCTCTCCACTTCTAACAGCTACTTGACTTCTTTCTTCTTCTCCTTTGAATCTACCGGCCACTTGAGGGATTCATGAAGGAGACTCAGAAGACGTATAAGAAAAGGAGAAAGGAACAGGAGGAATGACTATGGACAGGTCAAAACCTGAGGAATGGAAGAAAAGACAACTCAAAAAGATTTTATTACATGAGTATTACACCAAAATGTACAAACAGCGCAGGCCCAATTACAGAAATGTCCCAAAAATTGGAACAATGTGGTTTCTCCTGACAAAAGGAAGGTGAGAAATAGTTCTGGACAGCAGTAGTGTATAAAGTACCTCAAAGTGATACTTCAGTGAAAGTACAAGGATCTTACCATAAAATTACTTTGGTAAAAGTTAGACTCCTTTAAAATCATTACTTGGATGTTTTAAAGAATCTGATATTTAATGTACTTAAGTATAAAAAGTAAATTTCTCATATAAAATGTACTTAAAGAGTCCAGTATTAAGTAAAAGTGAAGGGTTTGAATTTCCAAAACAACATTTATTGTTTGCGATATCCAATGACAAAAACTTGATAGTTTGAACTGAAATGAACAATTGCATTTTAAAAAGTCTGATTCTAATGAAGTATACAGGTAGTCCCCGAGTTACGACAGAGTTCTGTTCCTAGGCCCGTTCGTAGCTCGGATTTCGACGTAAGTCGGAAAACACATGCACACTGGCCACCCCATATACAGGTACATGTACGGTGCTGTACGGTTACCAAGTACTTAGCCTATCCTAACACAGTACCCTACAAAATTATCAAAAAAACACATACAGTACATTTAGAGCCATAATGAAGGAAAAAAATAGTTAATTTCTTACTGGGAGCTGGTGAATTCTTCCTCCGTCTGTTAGCATGTTAGCTCGTTGCACCTCCGAGCTCTGCAGCTTCTTGCTGCTTCACGCGGTCCACAGCGTTTACAGCAAGATCTGTTAGCAAGTTAGCTCGTTGCACCGCCAGTCCAACTCGCTGTTTCTGCGATCTGGTGACGCCGCACCTTTTGTTTATGACGTAAAACCACCGTCAGCTCGGTCAATCTGCCGTTTTCCGTTGTAAAACCGTTGTCAACTTCTGTCCAGTAAGGTCTCCACCTCCACTGCTTTGCTGTTTGTGCCGTGAAACTCGGTCCAGAGCGGGTCTCTCTCTGTGTTTTTCCGCTGCGTCAAGCTACTGCTACTTCTACCGTCAAACAGGAAGTACAACCGGAACTGGCTTTTCAATATATAAATATACTGTATATATATATTTTTTAATGAGATGTGTGACGTAACCCCAAAATGTCGTAACTTGAGGCCGTCGTAACCCGAGGACTACCTGCATTCATTCAACCTTTATTAACCTTTACAGTATTAACAAAGCTGTTAGAAAGCCCACATTGTTGTGTAATTGGCTTCTTTATAGGTTCTGTTTGGTTACAGCTTGTTTCTTTCTGAATGCATCGTGGCTGTTCCAACGCTAGTGAATGCATCGTTTTCTGTGTAAAGTGCAGAGCTCAATTGAAGGTGTTTTTTTTCCCTCCTGACATGGGTGGAGCCTTGTTGTTCAAGCCTGTTTGTGCTGTTCTGGTTTACTGCTGTGTGTAAATATCAGAAGAAACACTGCAAATAAATTACCCTAAACTGGATATCTGACTCCGTGTTCTTTAATGGAAAGACTAATTTAGTAGAGTAAAAGTGAAAGTTGCGAGGAATAACGAAGTAAAGTAAAGATATTTCAAAGTTCTTCTTAACTACAGTAACAAAGTATTTCTACTTTGTTACATTACAACAATGCTGGACGGAAAGCAGCAAACATTTGATGTAACCGTGTGGAAGCTTGGGCCAGAGAACATACATTAGTGGTGACCAAAGCAACTTTAGAGTATATTATTAAAACAAAAAAAAGGAGAAAACAAGAAACATCAATTTCCTTCCAACAGCTAAGCACCTATACAGATCATTATTTTCTGTGCCATCTTGTAATGTAAAGTCCGGAGTCCTGTTTGGGAAAACTTCTTTCTGTTAAATGAACTATAAATATAGACTTGGACAGACTTATTTCTCGACCTTGACCTCTAGCATTAAAGCAGTAACAATCTGTAAACAAGAAGGTTTGATCATGACAGGCTTCCACCATAAAGTCATTTAGCCTTTGCTTATGATGTTGCAGCAGCCACAAAAATTACTCTGGTTATTGGTGTGACTTTGTTTTTATCTGCAACACAGTTTCCACCAAAGACAAACAAGAAAGTGTCAGTTAATAAAAAGCAGCAAACGTCCTCAAAGTTCACACTTTGTGTCACTGCAAGGTCCCTGGTAAATGTGCTAAAGAATAAAATCACAGACAAGGACAAAGGACAAACAGTAGATTTTTAATCCACGTTCATGATTTCTATTTTCATTACAAATATGTCATTTCTTTTGGCATTTATTGTCAATGTTTTATGCAGTTTTATTATTAGATTAATAATTGCGTGTGATTTTGCACAAAGTTATAAACTAATTTCATTTTGAAGGGTTCAGACTTTTTTTTTAAATGTCTAAAAGCACCAAAGGCTTTCCAGGGACTTATTTGATAATTTTTGCTTGAATATGAAATTATTAAAACTATTCCTCCAACCTGTTATTTCCCACTGGCAGAAGGAGGTTGTTATAAGTATTTTTTCATGGCTGGGTGTGCATGATCATGTGCCTATCTGTTACCAAATTGTATCAAATTGTGTTAAAACTCTCAGAAATTAATCATTGGATGTACAACTACAATTGATTCAGTTTAAACGACAACTACATTCAAGATGGCTGTCATAGCGAACCGTTCTAAAAAAATAAAACACCAAAATAGGTGTACCTCAGTCAATACTACAAATACTAAGCTAAAGTTTGGGGTAGCTGAGACAAAACTCTGTCATACATTATAAACACTAACAGGTTGCCTCAGATCTTTGTTTAAAATTCTGCCATTGACTATTTGAAGTTAATAAAAGTCTGTCTGATATCAAAATATGTCCTAAGCAATTTGAGTAGAACAGACATTTTTCGTTAATTTCAATGAAATTTGGGCAGTTGCTTTGGTGAGCAGGGAAGCAGTCATTTGTAAATTTGTTTTATTAATTTATTAATTTATCTGTGCTCCGG
>JBBPBX010010037.1:42177-58721 GCA_038048925.1 Garcialebias charrua
ATATATATATATATATATATACATATATATAGACACATGAATGTATATACAGTATATATAAATGTATATATATATATATGTATATATATATATACATGTGGCACTGGATAGCTCAATTGGTAAGACATTAGTCTTTCACCCAGGAGACCCAGGTTCGATTCCAGGCTGGGGCAAAAATTACAACAGTGAAATTGAGCTATCCAGTGGGGTCCTTAGGTAAGACCCTTTGAGCCACTGCCTACCTCATAACATGAGAGACAATGATATGCACGACTAACCCTAATCAGAGAGGCTACATGCAAAGAATGCAGAAGGAATGGTTAATTCGATACCCCCAGTTAACACTAACTGCCAAACACCTAATAGCTCAGTGTTCTAACATCCGCAAACGGCAACTGCTATCACAACTTGAGATTGACGAGATACAACACAAATGCTACGGCAAGGGTGAGGAGCCAGCACGCCAGGTCAGAGGGGAGTTAACCCCCCGCCCAGAGATTGGGTATGCAGCGGTAGTAATGAATATACCATCAAAATTGAACGAGGCAGCAACTGACCTGAGAGATAGAATCGTGGCCCGAATGAACACCAGACAACCCCGACACCAATTACAACGGCTGAGTAAAATTCCATCAGAAAGTCTCACTGATGATATGAATGCAGCATTGAGAACGATCCCCACCAACACCATAACAGAAACCAATGAGCTGATCTACAACTCAGCATCAGTGATCTTGGAGATGCTTGGCTATAAGAGCAACCATGTAATTCAATACCCATCATGGAAAAGACGGTTAGAGGCTAAAATCAAGATAACAAGGAGGGAAGTGAGCCAACTGTCAGAGCTCCAAAGAGGTGTGATGAAAAGATCAGTACCCAAGAAGTACAGCCCATACCTGAAGCACTCGAGACTGCCAAGCAAAGACTCCAAGCCTTGGCCAGCCGCCTAAAGAGATATACGAGAGAGAATGAAGCCAGGAGGATTAACCAGCTCTTCTCCACCCAACCAGCTAAAGTGTACTCTCAATGGCAGGGTAATAACAACAGAGCAGACCCACCAAGGCTGGAGACTGGACAATTCTGGAAAGGCATATGGGAAAGAGAGGCGTCCCACAACAGCAATGCACAATGGCTAATCTCGCTACGAGAGGACCACAGCAACCTCCCTGAGCAAGCCCCGGTAACCATCACTGTGGCAGATGTCCAAAAAAGAGTATCAGGTATGAAAAACTGGACAGCACCAGGACCTGACATGATCCATGCCTACTGGCTGAAGACATTCACCGCCCTCCATGAGCGACTGGCAACCCAACTGAACCAGTTGCTACAAAATGGGACTCACCCTGAATGGTTAACTGAAGGGCGCACAATCCTGATCCAGAAGGATCCCTCAAAGGGTTCAGTCCCATCCAACTATCGGCCAATAACCTGTCTCTCTACAACATGGAAGATCATGTCAGGCATCATAGCGGCGAAGATAAGCAGGCACATGGATAATTACATGAGCACGGCACAGAAGGGCATCGGCATAAATAGCAGAGGAGCCAAACACCAACTCCTTGTAGACCACACAGTCGCCCGAGACTGCAAAACCCGACAAACTAACCTGTGCATGGCTTGGATTGATTACAAGAAGGCCTATGACTCAATGCCGCACACTTGGATCATTGAATGCTTAGAGATGTACAACATCAATAGGACTCTAAGAGCCTTCATTGCAAACTCGATGGGACTGTGGAAAACCACCCTTGAAGCCAATCGCAAACCACTTGCACAAGTGTCCATCAAATGTGGCATATACCAAGGAGATGCTCTGTCCCCACTGCTGTTCTGTATAGGCCTGAACCCCCTCAGCCAAATCATTAACAAGACTGGCTACGGATACCGACTCAAGAATGGGGCCACCATCAGTCACCTCCTCTACATGGATGACATCAAGCTGTACGCCAAGAGCGAGCGAGACATTGACTCACTGATCCACACCACCAGGCTCTACAGCACAAAAAAGTAACACTTAACTGACAACTCTGATTGTACACTTCAACACCACTTATGCACAGTTTTAAACTAAAAAAAGTACAGATTAAATCTGACGACTCTGATTTTGCGGTTAGCCGGTAGAAGACAGATCTCTATCGTAGGCTAAATGTCTATCGTTTCTACCGTATATCGTATTTATCGTGCATCCCTACCACAGGATGAAACTCATTTAGCCGTGCTGTGTCTTATGAGGGGAACAGTGAGAGGTGGCGCCACAACATTCATAAAGCTGCACGGTCCTTGGCAGCTAACAAGACGGCTAACGCTTTAGCAGTCTTGTTCCACAGATGAGACTGGGACCATGTCTAGCGATATGATAAGCTGCTTATTTATTAATGTCATTCTCTCACTGCTCCTCATAAGACACAGCACGGCTAAATGATTTGATTTATTTATTCATTTTATAAAAACACAACAATAATACATACAGTAGAAGAAAATAAAAACAGACATATAAAATGAAAGGCGGCAGAAGAAGAAAAAAATCTTGTTTTTTCTGCCCCTTAAACTCCAATAAACAATTCATATAACCAACTCATTTGATTTCCATAACTTAGTTTCAACCATCAATAAACCCTTCATACAACCAACTCACATGATTTCCAAGAAAAGAAAAACTAAATTTATAATTTTTAATTTTATATTACGGTATATATTTTATATATTTTATACCTACTGCATTGTCGAGGCAGCTTATCGGAGTTGTGGCCGCAAGGTTGTTGGTGCCTGTCGTGGTGGCAACCCTCGAACCCGGTGGTGGACACCGGCGGTGAGGGATGCTGTCAAGCTGAAGAAGGAGTCCTATTGGGCCTTTTTGGCCTGTGGGACCCCGGAAGCAGCAGATAGGTACCGGCAGTCCAAGCGGCATGCGGCTCGGGTGGTTGCTGAGGCAAAAACTCGGGCGTGGGAGGAGTTCGGAGAGGCCATGGAGAATGACTTCCGTACGGCTTCGAGGCGATTCTGGTCCACCATCCGGCGTCTCAGGGGGGGAAAGCGGTACGCGACCAACACCATTTATGGTGGGGATGGCGTGCTGTTGACCTCAACTCGGGATGTTGTGAGTCGGTGGGCGGAATACTTCGAAGACCTCCTCAATCCTACTGGCACGTCTTCCACTGAGGAAGCGGAGCCTGGGGACTTTGGGTCGGGCTCTCCAATCTCTGGTGCTGAGGTCGCCGAGGTGGTTAAAAAGCTCCGCGGTGGCAAGGCTCCGGGGGTGGATGAGATTCGTCCTGAGTTCCTTAGGGCTCTGGATGTTGTGGGGTTGTGTTGGCTTACGCGACTCTGCAATATCGCGTGGACATCGGGGGCAGTTCCCTTGGATTGGCAGACTGGGGTGGTGGTTCCCCTATTCAAAAAGGGGGACCGTAGGGTGTGTTCCAACTATAGAGGGATCACACTCTTAAGCCTCCCTGGTAAGGTCTATTCAGGGGTTCTGGAGAGGAGGGTCCGTCGGATAGTCGAACCTCGGATTCAGGAGGAGCAGTGTGGTTTTCGTCCTGGTCGTGGAACACTAGACCAGCTCTACACCCTCAACAGGGTCCTGGAGGGTGCGTGGGAGTTTGCCCAACCAGTTTACATGTGCTTTGTGGACTTGGAAAAGGCATTCGACCGCGTCCCTCGGGGGGTTCTGTGGCGGGTACTCCGGGAGTATGGGGTACCAGGCCCTTTGATATGGGCTGTTAGGTCCCTGTACGACCGGTGTCAGAGCTTGGTCCGCATCGCTGGCAGTAAGTCAGGCTCGTTTCCGGTGAGAGTTGGACTCCGCCAAGGTTGCCCTTTGTCACCGATTCTGTTTATAACTTTTATGGACAGAATTTCTAGGCGCAGCCAAGGTGTTGAGAGGATCCGTTTTGGTGGCCTTAGAATCGCTTCTCTGTTTTTTGCAGATGATGTGGTCCTATTGGCTTCATCAGCTCGTGATCTACAGCTTTCGCTGGAGCGGTTTGCAGCTGAATGTGATGCGGCCGGGATGAGGATCAGTTCCTCCAAATCCGAGGCCATGGTCTTGAGCCGGAAAAGGGTAGCATGCCTTCTCCAGGTCGGGGAGGAGGTCCTGCCCCAAGTGGAGGAGTTTAAGTATCTCGGGGTCTTGTTCACGAATGAGGGAAAACTGGAGCGTGAGATCGATAGGCGGATAGGTGCAGCGTCCGCAGTGAAGCGGGCGCTGTACCGGTCTGTCGTGGTGAAGAGAGAGCTGAGTCAAAAGGCAAAGCTCTCAATTTACCGATCGATCTACGTTCCCACCCTCATCTATGGTCATGAGCTCTGGGTTATGACCGAAAGAACGAGATCTCGGATACAAGCGGCTGAAATGAGTTTTCTCCGCAGGGTGTCTGGACTCTCCCTTAGAGATAGGGTGAGAAGCTCAGTCATCCGGGAGGGACTCGGAGTAGAGCCGCTGCTTCTCCACATCGAGAGGAGCCAGTTGAGGTGGCTCGGGCATCTGGTTAGGATGCCTCCTGGACGCCTCCCTGGTGAGGTGTTCCGGGCATGTCCCACCGGGAGGAGACCCAGAGGAAGACCCAGGACACGCTGGAGGGACTATGGCTGTGTCTCAATTCAGGGGCTGCATCCTCATGAGGACCCAGCCTAGCTGGGCCGAGTAGGCCACGCACTCACAAGACCGGGTGGGCTGAGCGAAACTGCTGAAATGGGACGGTCTAGCCTTCAGGAGAGCCGGCATTGAAGTGGGTGGGGCGTTCTCTTGAAGTGGGTGGGAAGTTCTTGTGTGCGCGCTTGGTGCGTGTGTGGAAAGAGAAGGGACTCCGCTAAAATATATTACTAAGCTGAATACATGTATAATATACTGTATAGTGTTTCTGAGTTTACTATTTGTTAAGAACAAGGGGCGATCTGTTAAAACTCAGAATGGACCCATGAAATGCAAGCTGCCGAGTAGCTCACTCCGTTAAGCATTCGGTTGGCATGCAGACCCCTTTTTCAAAAGCTGGTTCGAATCTCACTCGGTACGGTTAAAACTTATTTTACGTTTTTCTTTTATTGGATAAAAATATGAGGACTGAGATTTAAAAAAAGGAGTTTGTGAAACTCCTTTTTTTTATCCAATAAAAGACAAACGTAAAATAAGTTTTAGAGGACTGAGATCTCCTTTTTTTTAATCCAATAAAAGACAAACGTAAAATAAGTTTTAGAGGACTGAGATCTCCTTTTTTTATCCAATAAAAGACAAACGTAAAATAAGTTTTAGAGGACTGAGATTTAAAAAAAGGAGTTTGTGAAACTCCTTTTTTTTATCCAATAAAAGACAAACGTAAATAAAATAAGTTTTAACCGTACCGAGTGAGATTCGAACCAGCTTTTGAAAAAGGGGTCTGCATGCCAACCGAATGCTTAACGCAGTGAGCTACTGGGCAGCTTGCATTTTAGAGGTCCACTCTGAGTTTTAACAGATCGCCCCTCAGAAAATCCTTGCTACGCACGTGTAAAATAAGCTGATTTGTAATCAGTTCTTAACAAACAGTAAACTCAGAAACACTAATATATATTCAGCTAAAAAATATTTTTTTAGTCGTTTCTGTAGTTAAATTTTAATGAGATTCAAGCTTGCGCTGAGGTTGAACGAGCTGATGACTCAACAACACACAGCAGTCCTGCCCCTGCACGCAGAAAGTCCCACCCCCCCGCGAAATCTCTGCTGGCGCTACGAATTCTGGGATAGCCTCCGTCTTGAAGGATTCACGAATGCATCCTTGGATTTCGGCAGGAAGTAGGCTGCATTCCTCGGCCGCATGAGGAGGAGTCTTCGAATTGGGACAGTCCTCCGCGCGGGGCAATGACGTATGCGGCCGACAAATGCGCACTCATGAGGACCCAGCCCATGAATTGAGACACAGCCTTTGTTTCTCGGCTGGCCTGGGAACGCCTTGGGATTCCCCCAGAGGAGCTGCTCCAAGTGGCTGGAGAGAGGGAAGTCTGGGCCTCCCTACTTAGGCTGCTACCCCCGCGACCCGACCCCGGATAAGCGGAAGAAAATGGATGGATGGATGGATGGATACCTACTGCATCACATACAACATTAAATTGGGCAGCACGGTGGCACAACTGGTAGAGCTGCTGCCTCTCAGCGAGAAGGTTGCCGGTTCAAATCCCGGTCCGGGGCCTTTCTGGGTGGAGTTTGCATGTTCTCCCCGTGCATGCGTGGGTTTCCTCCGGGTACTCCGGTTTCCTCCCACAGACCAAAAAACATGCTTGTTAGGCTGATTGGTGACTCTAAATTGACCCTAGGTGTGAGTGTGAGAGTGGATGGTTGTTTGGTGTGAGTGAGACAGGTCCCTCTTGTAAATGAGTCCCCGTGACTCAACGAGGCTAGCCTGTATAAATAAAGGTTGAATGAATGAATGAATGAAAAAAAATTCCAACACATTTAAATGTATAATTTTAACCGATTAAGCTTAATCAGTCTTTTGAAAGCAGCCATTGAATCAGTCACTTTAATGTCTGATTCAAATTCATTCCATAACCCTATTCCTCGAATTAAGGTAGATCTTCCCGTGAACTAGTCCTAAAATATGGCTTAACAAAAAGATTCATCCCCTTAAGATTATAACTACTCGTTCTTCTAACAAAATATTTTTGAATATTTGAAGGAAGTGCATTATTTTGTGCTTTGTACAAAACTAACAAAATATTATAATCAACTAAATCATAAAACTTCAGCAGTTTCATTTGATAAAACAAAATGCTTGATGGATGATGGAAATTCTTTCTGGTGATAATTCTAATAACTCTCTTCTGTAATATAAAAATAGGCATTGTAAATGATTTACACGCTGTACCCCAGACGTTAACACCATAAATTAAGTGTGGCACAAATAATGTATTATACAACAAATAAAGTGCCTTATCATTTAATAAATCTTTAACCCTGTAAAATATTGCAATAGACTTAGATAATTTAGTTTTAACTGAACTTATATGTTGTTTCCAAGATAATTTCCAGGATAGCACTTTGAGATTTTCATTAATGAAAAGTGCGTTATAAATTGAATTCATTATTATTATTATTATTAACTGAACTTATATGTTGTTTCCAGGATAATTTATCATCAATGATGATACCCAAGAACCTCACCTCATTAACTCTCTGAATCTCAGATCCATCAATTAAAAAAGGTACATCAATCGATTTATTTTTATTACTAAATATCATGTAGCAAGTTTTACCCAAATTCAACGTCAATTTATTAATTTTAAACCAAGTCTGAATTTTATCAAGTTCTGTCATCATCAATTTCAAGGTTTGTTCGATATTGTCACCACTACAAAAAAAAGTGGTGTCATCAGCAAAAAGAATGCACTTCAGGAGTCCTGAGACCTGTACCAAATCATTTATGTATAATAGAAATAATTTTGGTCCTAGTATCGATCCCTGAGGAACTCCACATGTAATAGTGCTGAGCTCGGATTTCACCTCATCCATTTGCACAAACTGTTTCCTATCACTCAAATACATAGTTCCCAGACACGCCCCAATACCGGCTTCCGCACCGCATCTGAAGGCAGAGAAAGGCAAAATGGCGAACTAGCAGAGCAAATTATACGGACAAAAACACGAGCTACCACAGCTTCACCAAGGAACAACAGCAAAATGGCAGTGGTCGAGTTAAATGAGTTTGAGAAAGAAATCATGGCAGACGAATCAGACAACTTGTCACAAAGTAGTTACTCCGATATCATTAATTATTTAATTACTACAAAGAGCGCACACCGGATTCACAGCACAGAGCTTTACAGCACACCGGCTTCACAGCTTTAAATCCAAAAAAGATGTGTAAACTGTCTCAATCAGATCTAACCAGCTAAAAAAAGGTTTAACTAAAATAACACAGCCAGCACAAACAGTCCAGGCTGAACACAGACCAGAACCAGCACTTTGAGTGTTACCGTGTTGGAAGTTAGCATGTTGTTAGCATCTGGAGCGGATGGTCCGTCGAGCTCATCGGACGGCGTGGATCCGTCGCGGCCGCGGAGGCACGTCCCATGGGACCGACGCGTCGCCCGCACGACTTGGCTCCCGTCCTCCTTCTCCCACTGGGACGGTCTCACCGCCGGGCCCGGTGGACCGTGAAGAGGCCGCGTTAGCGAGATGCTAAGCTAGCCACAGCATGCAAGACGGTGTCACTAAAATAATGAAAAAAAAAAAAAAAAACAGCTCTAACACACAGACAGTTGTACTCTAACATTGTTTCACAAAATGATTGATGTAGAATATTTTGTTTACCGGCCAAAAGCACGATCTTCTGAGCAGATCCAAGCAGAGATGGGGCGGTGTGCGTTTCTCCGATGAAATAAATCCTTCACGTTTTCTTTTTTTTTGATGAAGTGAAACCTGCGCGTTGCCCAAACGTCTACCCGACTGGAACACCCACTGACACAACACGAAGTAACCATTGCAATTAATTAGAAATTAACAAAAAAAAACACGTGAAAAATACACAGCCAGTAGAACGCGCTCCAACTGCTGCTTAGCCTACCTGTGGGAGGGTCAAAAAGGACAACCCACAGATGTGACGTCACATGGGAACTATGTATAACTACAAACCCATTTCAATGCCAATCCTCTATACCATATCTATGTAACTTGTCAATGAGTATGCTGGTGAAGATTCTCAGTCGTCCAGGACATGATAAAATCAAAAAGGCGTTCAATACAAGATCAACTGGACTTTATTTGTTGCAAAAGACGTTTCGACCCCTATCCAGGGGGCTTTTTCAATTAAAAAAAAAGTGAATTGAAAAAGCCCCCTGGATAGGGGTCGAAACGTCTTTTGCAACAAATAAAGTCCAGTTGATCTTGTATTGAACGCCTTTTTGATTTTTTGTCAATGAGTATACAGTATTATGATCAACTGTATCAAACGCTTTTTTTAAATCAACAAAAACACCCACACCATACTGTTTATGATCCACTGCTGTAGTTATTAATTCCATTAACTCCATCAGAGCCATGGATGTTGAATTCCCTGTTCTGAATCAATCCATATTGATTATCTGTTAGAATACTAAATTTTTCAACAAATTGATCCATCCTGATAACGAACAGTTTCTCCAATATCTTTGAAAATTGTGGCAGTAATGATATTGGTCTGTAATTATTGAACTCAGTTTTAGCACCACTTTTAAAAAGAGGTAACACCTTAGCCACTTTCATTCGATCTGGAAATACTCCTGACGATGAGTATGAGTTTCATACTGGGGTTTGTTTCAGAGAAAGAGGCTGAAAACACAGTTAGAGCTGCAGCTCACAACTTATAGCACTGTTTTAAATGGTGAAAAAGATTCAAAGTGCCGACCTTTTATTGGGACTTGTTTTCAGCATTGGTTACAGAAATCATTTTTCTACCCCTCAGCTGACAATTTAAATCCAAACCATCTCCGAAAGAACAGTCATTGTTTTTCTTTTTGCTTGGCAGATAAGCTGTTCTTTGATATCTCCCGTATTTACTTGTTGTGCTAAACGTTTCCCGTCCACCTGGAGAAGCAGAAAGCAGGGGGAGCACGCACGGCTGAGGGGCTGGGATTGTATTTGGGAAGGGAGGAGGGGCCGCTTGGGAGAAAGAAGACAACAGGCGGCTTTTCAAGTACAATATAACACTACCGGTACATCGTTTTTATCACATCGTTTTTATCAATATAGTCTCATCTTTTCAGTTTTTTTTTTTTTTCAAAGCCATTCAGAAGATTTCCAAAGTATTTTCATAACAAACCCTGACTTTTTACAAGAGGTTTCTCTTGTAAATCAGTCTTAGTGGCTCAATGTAGCTAGCCTGTATAAATAAAGGTTGAATGAAAAAAAAAGTTTTCCTGTCAACACAGGATCAAAAGTCAAAGTCAAAGTCAACTTTATTGTCAGATCTGCAATATGTACAGTGCAGGACATACACAGGACCGAAATTGCGTTTCTCTCAGTCCCTCGGTGCAACAGTAAACATCTAAACATTGAAACACTGAAACATATAATAATAGACATAAGCATAAAAATAGTAAAACTAACACTGTCCTGAGTTTTTTTTTTTTTTCATAGTGGTATAAAAAAAGAGTATAAAAAGTATAACTAAAATAAACTAAAGGTTTCTAGCATTGACATTTGCAAAGTGGCAAAGCAGCGTATGAGTCAATGTACACAGTATATGTATGAGGTAGTAGTTGATGTTGTTGTAGAGGCAAAAAGTGGCATATGCAGTAAGGCACATTGGGCATCCCTAAATAAGACCGTTCAGAGCACACTGTATATGTACCAGCAGTGGTGTAGATATTAGAGTAGTGTAAATAAATGTAAACAGTAGTAATTACATGTAAGCAGTAGTAATAAAAGTAAACAGTATTAATAAATGTAAACAGAGAATGTAAACAGTATTATGATTATAGGCAGTGATGTAATACAGACATTAGTGCAAGTATGAGAAGTAGTGCAAACTGTATGAGCACATGACCGAGAGTTTAGTGAAAACCCGTTTGGTGACACAGAGTCTAGTGTTAAAAACTTTGTGTTGAGTGATAATATGTGAGAAAGTTTTAGTGTTAAGGCAGTTCAAATGGGAGGGGAGGCAGAGCAGGCAGAGTGTTTAGCATTCTGACTGCCTGATGAACAGAGCTGTCTCTCAGTCTGCTGGTTCGAGCCTGGAGACTCCTCAGTCTCCTTCCTGATGGCAGCAGTCTGAAGCAGCTGTGTAGTGGGTGTGTGGGATCACCTGCCATGCGGTGGGCTTTCCGAGTGAGGCGTTTGCTGTGTAAGTCCTGCAGTGAGGGCAAGGAGGTGCCCACGATCTTCTCAGCTGCTCTCACAATGCGCTGGAGGCTCTTGCGGCAGGATGCAGTACATGCACCAAACCACACAGTGATGCAGCTGGTCAGGACACTTTCTATGGCACCTCTGTAGAAGGTGCTCATGATGGGGGTTGAAGCTCCAGCCCTTTTCAGCTTGCGGAGAAAGTAGAGACGCTGGTGAGCCTTCTTTGCCAGTGCTGCAGTGTTCCTGCTCCAGGACAGGTCCTTTGAGACGTGCACTCCCAGGAACTTGGTGCTGTCCACTCTCTCCACTGCGGTGCTGTTGATGGTCAGAGGAGGATGTTGGGCATCCCTCTTCCTGAAGTCCACAACAATCTCCTTTGTCTTCTCCACGTTGAGAGTGAGATTGTTGTGTCCGCACCACAAGGCCAGGCGGCTCACCTCGTTCCTGTAGTCCGTCTCATCGTTGTTGCTGATGAGACCTACCACTGTTGTGTCATCCGCAAACTTGATGAAGTGGTTGGAGCTGTACGATGGTGTGCAGTCATGTGTTAGCAGGGTGAATAGAAGGGGGCTCAGCACACATCCTTGTGGGGCCCCTGTGTTCAATGTGATGGTGCTAGATGTGTTACTCCCGATCCGTACTGTCTGTGGTCTCCCGGTCAGGAAGTCTAGCAGCCAGTTACACATTGAGGTGTTCAGCCCCAGACTGTCCAGTTTATGGATGAGCTGTTGGGGGATGATGGTGTTAAATGCCGAGCTGAAGTCGATGAACAACATTCTAACATAGGAGTCCTTCGTGTCCAGATGTGTGAGAGCTGTGTGAAGGGCAGAGGAGATGGCATCGTCGGTTGAGCGATTAGGTCGGTATGCAAATTGGAAGGGATCCAGGGAGTCAGGGAGGACAGATGTGATGCTTTTCATGACTAGCCGTTCAAAGCACTTCATCAGGATGGGGGTGAGTGCTACTGGGCGATAGTCATTGAGGCATGCGGGCGTTGCCTTCTTTGGGACAGGGATGATGGTGGTGGCTTTGAAACAGGTGGGGACGATGGCCTGGCTCAGTGAGATGTTAAAGATGTCCGTGAAGACCGCTGCGAGTTCCCCTGCACAGTCCTTCAGCACACGACCAGGTATGTTGTCAGGACCAGAGGCCTTCCGGGCGTTAATCTTGATGAATGATCGCCTTACGCTGTCTGAGGACAGCGTCAGCACCTGGCCATCAGGAGAGGGGGGGAGTTTATGTGCTGGTGTGCTGTTACTTGCCTCGAACCGAGCAAAGAACTCATTCAGTTCATTCAGCGCAGAGGCTGAGCTGTCACAGGTCTGGGGGGGTGGTTTGTAGTTTGTGATGGTCTGTATTCCCTGCCACAGACTGCGTGTATCCCTGCTGTCCTTGAAACGGTGAGCTATTTTCCCAGAATACTGCTTCTTTGCCTTTCTGATGCCCCGGTCCAGGTTGTTTCTGGCTGCCCTCAGGCCCACCTGATCTCCCGCTTTGAAGGCAGCATTCCTGGCTCTCAGGAGTCTGTAAACCTCAGCTGTCAGCCATGGCTTCTGGTTAGCCCGAACAGTGATGGTTTTAAGGTTGGTTACATCATCAATGCACTTGGTGATGTATGAACATACAGTGTCTGAGTACTCCTGGAGACATGTGGTGTTGTTTGTGGTAGCAGCTTCTTTGAACATACTCCAATCTGTGGTGTCAAAACAGTCCTGGAGTGCCTCTGAAGACCCCTCTGGCCACACTCGTATCTGCTTGCGGACTGGTTTTGTGACTTTCACCAGTGGCCTGTATGCTGGCTTTAGCATAACACAGATATGGTCAGAAGCACCAATGTGGGGGAGGGGGATGGCTCTGTAGGAATTTTTCATGGTGGTGTAAACCTGGTCCAGGGTGTTGTTTCCTCTTGTTGCAAAGTTTATGTTTCTGTATGTTTTTGGAAGAACACTCTTTAAATCTGCATGGTTGAAATCACCAGCCGTGATGAGAAAAGCATCAGGGTGGGCTGTTTGTTGCTCACTGATGTGCAGATATAGTTCATTCAGTGCCTCACCTCTATCTTTGCTGTTGGAGCTTGGGGGGACATATACAGCAACAATCAGAACAGCTGTAAACTCCCTCGGTAAAAAGAACGGTCTGCATTTAATAGTCATGAACTCCACTAAATGTGAGCAGTGTTTGTAGACCACAGCAGCATCACGACACCATGCGTTGTTGATGTAAACACAGAGCCCCCCTCCCCATCTCTTACCTCCCTCGAGGGTTCGGTCCGCTCTGTAGCATGTTAGCTGCTCCAGCTGAATAGCATGGTCCAGAACGTTGTTGTTGAGCCACGTTTCCGTGAATACAAACACACAACAGTCTCTCACAGTCTTTTGTGTCGTTCGCAGCAGGCGTATATAATCCAATTTGTTGTCCAAGGAGCGCACGTTAGCCAGAACCATGGATGGGATCGCCGGCCTGTGTGGGCTAGCTGCTAGCCTCGCTCTGATCCCTCCGCGTTTACCCCGCTTCTGTTTCCTGTCACGCCGCTTGTGGCGTTTCCATGGCGGGCGCGGTGAAGCGTCACGCCGCTTGTGGTACTTCCACGGCGGGCGCGATGGAGGGAAGGTCCGGGCTGGCTTCCAGAGCAGCTCGCAGTCACGAAGCTGATGTAACTCCACCTCGAGCTCATGTAGCTTCTCCTGGAGTTCGCTGTTTATTCCCAAATGAGCGGTTTTTCCGACATCAAGCAGGAATTCACGGCTATACTTGCGTTCTTGAACACGTAAACATGACGAAGACGTGCCGGCAAATTGCGGCGTGCAGGACAAGACAGACGAAAGCACCGTGTTGCTGGGAGAGAGAGAAGCCGCAACGTTTGCACGCGCCGCCATGTTGGATAGGATCAAGTGTCTGCTGGATTTAAAGACTGAAGTTCAGTGTGGAAGCCACGACACAGTCTCTAGAAAAACTAAAGTGAGATGCTGGTGAAGATTCTCAGTCGTCCAGGACATGATAAAATCAAAAAAGGCGTTCAATACAGAACAACTGGACTTTATTTGTAACAAACAAGACGTTTTGCTTCTCATCCGAGGAGCTTTCTCAACTAAAGTGAGGATTACAGTGAGCTGGCTGTAGCAGCTGCTGCTGCATCTTCAGTTTCCTACAGAGTAATGGATTACAGCAGGGGTGCCCCATACGCCTATGGTGATCTACTGGTCGATCTCAAAGGCATTATGGGTAGATCGCAGGGCATTAAAAAATAGACGTCAGTCTATCATCCATCTACACAAATGAAATTAGTCTCTTGATTGACAGACAGGGCAGCCAGTCTGAGGCCCCGTTTACACGACATGAAACGTTCGGTCGTTCATTTACAGACAACAGCATCATTCTTTGAAACTGAAGGTCTCAGAGTGGAGATTTTCAGGGGAACCCCCCACGGATATATGAAATGCTCCAAGTGTGAAGTGGCACATGCACACTACAGGTAGCCTGGTTAAAACCAGACCCTGTCCTTCACTTCGCTTCAGACAAGGGTCTGGGACCTGTCCATTGAAAAACAATTCTTGCTGGAGGCGTGGGCTCTGCTGATGGCTGCTCCCCCGTGGTCTGCTGAACTTGACTTCAGCTCCGCCTCCTGCTGAATTTTCTCTCGCTCCGTTGTATATTCTGTGTTTATATGATAATAAAACGTCCTAATAAAATAAAATAAAACCATGGAGCGCTGGTCCAACACACCAGAAGACCAGGAAATCTGATGGGACTCGGGCAGCAACTTAAAACCTGACTTTAATTCTCTCGTGACAACCTGAGGCATTTCCTTGTTCAGCGGAGGGAGAGGAGGAGGAGGAGGAGGGAGCGAACACTTGACTTTTGGGAAAAAAACAAAAGAAAACTCCAGATAAGGGATTAAGAAGGGGAAATTAATAAATTTGTGTCACATATAAAACAGTCCTGCATCGCTTTGAATGAGAACATGCGGCTGCGAGCTGGCTGCGCTGGGACAGGTGGGGGCGTAGGTTAGGGGCCAAAAACTCTGCCCCTTCTGTTCTCTGATTGGTCCGGTCAAAAATCTACCGGAGAAATCCTTGTCTATGAGAGAAGTCCCAGACTGCAGTGAAGGGAAATGAGAATTGAGCGGAGCTGTGCAGGAAGGCGAGGGCCAGGCTACACTACAGGTGGCTGCAGTCCAAAGTTTTTCTGCTGTAACAACAGTTATAATAAATATAACAACAGTTATAATACAGGGTGTCCGCGGGGTCTTGAAAGTTATTAAAAGTTGATAAATCAATTTTGGGAAAATTAAGGGTCTTGAAAAGTATTAAAAAGTCTTGAAAGCGATTTGATGAGGTATTATTTTTTTTGCTGTTATTCTAGCTTTAAATAATTTGACAGCAAAAAGTATGTATGACTAATATTTGTTTTCCTCACCGCGGAGGATTCGGAAACTGCTTCGCACAAATTTAGAGTGTCAGGTTACAACAGCCTTCACGGCTGTGGCCTATCTTGTGCGCATGCGCGGCTGCTTTATCTCCAAGTTGAGTCTGTGTGTTCGAGTAAGTTGCCGCGAGACCGTGAGAACAATGGTAAATTTAAGTTTTCGGACTCCTGGTTGGAGATGCCTGATTTTCAAGAATGGCTGAGGCCTGTCGCCGAGAATAACCGCGAGGCTTATTGTACATTTTGTAAAAAAAAAAAAAGATGAGCGTAGCCTCGATGGGCATAAACGCTGAAGCTGAGTTAGAAAAGCTGAAAAAAAGAGCATTATATCTGCAATATCGCGTGGACATCGGGGGCAGTTCCCTTGGATTGGCAGACTGGGGTGGTGGTTCCCCTATTCAAAAAGGGGGACCGTAGGGTGTGTTCCAACTATAGGGGGATCACACTCTTAAGCCTCCCTGGTAAGGTCTATTCAGGGGTTCTGGAGAGGAGGGTCCGTCGGATAGTCGAACCTCGGATTCAGGAGGAGCAGTGTGGTTTTCGTCCTGGTCGTGGAACACTGGACCAGCTCTACACCCTCAGCAGGGTCCTGGAGGGTGCGTGGGAGTTTGCCCAACCAGTTTACATGTGCTTTGTGGACTTGGAGAAGGCATTCGACCGCGTCCCTCGGGGGGTTCTGTGGGGGGTACTCCGGGAGTATGGGGTACCAGGCCCATTGATATGGGCTGTTAGGTCCCTGTACGACCGGTGTCAGAGCTTGGTTTCCGGTGAGAGTTGGACTCCGCCAAGGTTGCCCTTTGTCACCGATTCTGTTCATAACTTTTATGGACAGAATTTCTAGGCGCAGCCAAGGTGTTGAGAGGATCCGTTTTGGTGACCTTAGAATCGCTTCTCTGTTTTTTGCAGATGATGTGGTCCTACTGGCTTCATCAGTTCGTGATTTACAACTTTCACTGGAGCGGTTTGCAGCCGAGTGTGATGCGGCCGGGATGAGGATCAGTTCCTCCAAATCCGAGGCCATGGTCTTGAGCCGGAAAAGGGTAGCATGCCCTCTCCGGGTCGGGGAGGAGGTCCTGCCCCAAGTGGAGGAGTTTAAGTATCTCGGGATCTTGTTCACGAATGAGGGAAAACTGGAGCGTGAGATCGATAGGCGGATAGGTGCAGCGTCCGCAGTGAAGCGGGCGCTGTACCGGTCTGTCGTGGTGAAGAGAGAGCTGAGTCAAAAGGCAAAGCTCTCAATTTACCGATCGATCTACGTTCCCACCCTCATCTATGGTCATGAGCTTTGGGTTATGACCGAAAGAACAAGATCTCGGATACAAGC
>JBBPBX010010038.1:9705-25450 GCA_038048925.1 Garcialebias charrua
ATATATATATATATATAACACAAGGGAAGGTGGATCTACTTTCTGTACAGTGTAGATACTGTATAAACTACTTTATTCTTATTCTATTCATTTAGTGTTGTTTCAGTGTTTTCACTGACAGAGCGCTCCATTTCAGCGTGCCTGGATCGTTGGTCTGTCCACAAATGGCAAACAAAGAACTTTGTACCTTTGTACTTTTTGTACCTTTATAAGATTCAGTCAGATTGCCCAGACTTGTCTGAGGCACAGGCAGGAAAACAGGAAGTACTGTATATATATCTATATATAGATATATATACATTTTTTACCTTTAGAGGGGCCTTTAAACACTTTAGGGAAGATTATCACTCAGCACAATCGACTCCAGAGCTTATAGACCAGTTCTAGTTACTGGTACTGTGTGTGTTGCTCGAAGGATGGTTAGTGGTATTTATGAACTCAAAATAAACTTGTAGTTTGCTCCAGCGTGTCGTTTTTCCTATTATAACTGAGAGCAATATCTTATTTATATATTTTACAGCAGCTTGCCTCACGAGAGAAGCACTCACTGTGTGAACGCCTCCATGGTGCTTTCTGTCCTCTCTCCAGATCCTGGAAACAAAGAGAAGAGTCAGCTTTGAGGACGGCTGCAGGGGAGAGACGACAAACAGAACACACAGTCGGAGCTGCACCAATGTTGCTTAAAAAATAAAATAATAATAAGCAAACATGTCGGCAAAGCCATAAACGTCAAATTATTCAAAATGCCTGACCATCCTTCTGATACGATCATGCACTTCACATTTGGAGGTCAACATGTTTGCATTCAGAACTCAACTGCTATTTGTATGATATGAAGTCACGAGGGATCTGTGCACTAATCAGTGTAGCCGTCATGGCCTGATGAATGTTATTAGATCTGTATCTATGACTGGAAGTTTCACATCCCACAAACTGGATCAGGAATCCTTCCCACTGGCAGACGCCCCTCTTACCTCCTCTGTGCGAGATGTGAGTGCAGTGGAAAGCTGTGCGTTTCTTCCTGTGGAGAACGAGCGGGTTCTTCAGCAGGTACAGCGAGGAGAGAGCGTATCCGCCCAACGCCGGGAGGGCAAAATACAGAAAGCTGCTCATCCTTTCCTGCACAGGTGCCTGGCGAGGCTCTGGAAGGTCTCAGCGTGGTGATGACGAGCCAATCAAGCCAAGCAATTAACCAGAACTGAAAGCCCGTCAGAAGGCGACTAAACTCCGTACAAATGTAGTCCTTAAGAAAAGGAAGAAAAAAAAGAACAGGACTGACGGGTTACGAGCGAAGAAATGTGTCCAGCCTTCTTTCACCCATTACTTCCTCCTGATTCCAGGTAACGACCGCAGAGATCAGAGCTGTAAACCCAGGTTAATGAAGCACCAGCTCATAACGTGGTCCTGCGCTCGCTCCGGCCTCTCCCTCTCGTCAACCTGCTGCACATACCTGAGGCAGGCATGGTTGCACTTTCACACGTGTTCTTTCCACCCTGCTCCACATCCAACAGTTACCTCTGCAGGTTGGGTGAGCAGATTTTTTTTGAGTTGAGAGAAAATTCCTCAAAGCTCAGAAACATGAAGTCAGTGATGCGTCTACAACGAAAAGTCAAAGTCAGCAGAGTGCGGCTCATTGTTCAGCTGGAATGCAGCGGCGCTGTGACAACTGGAGTCTATTCATGTGGCGCCCCCAGCATTGTCTCGTTGGGCTTTGGACCATCAAAACACACGAAAGCATACAGCACGTTTCAGAGTTCCTGCTGTACAGTAGTCTGTTAGGATATGTTTTTAAATGTAGGTTCCCCACAGAGTTGTTCTGCACTAGGACGCTCTGAGGGGGAACCAACCATGCTGAGACATGCAGCGCACGAGGATGGAAAAACACGTCGACTTTGGAAATGATTTATATTTGCATGGCTCAAAATTCACTTCTGAAGGTGAACGGTGAAGGTTCTGGTTGATTTGTGATGCTTAAAGGCCTAAGCACCTAAATGAGTGGTTAGAGTAGTCACTCTCCAGTGGGAGAGTTGGGGGTTCAATTTCATCAGTAGTCACATGCTGAAGTGTCCCTGGGCAAGACACTGACCCCTCTTTGCCTCTGATGTGTGTCCCATCAGTGTATGGATGTGATAAAGCGGATTACAGTATTTGTACATAGTAGAGTGCTGTATGAATGGGTAAATGAGGACACAGATTGTGTCGTAAAGAGCTTTGAGTACAGTATCTTGATATGAAGGTGCTATACAAGTACCGTAATTTTTGGTGTATAGGTCGCATCGGTGTATAGGTCACACCTACGTTTAGCTCAGCTGCAAATGTCTGCCACAGGAGCGCACGGCAAGGCTTTTAAGAACACTTAAAAACAATTATTTGTTTGATAAAAATTATAGCAAATATGTGTCTGAGCTGAACTTTTCCTTAATAAATTAACGTAATTGTGAAACGAGCTGGATTTAAACATTTGTTTAGCCGAAAGTGATAACAAGCCATATATAGGTTGCACCGGTGTATAGGTCGCAGGCCTTGAAAAAAAAACATAAAAAGGTGCGACCTATACACCGGAAAATACGGTAGTTATTTACCAGTTAAATATGGTCAACTGATTGCTCTCGCCTGCTTTAAGAAGCTCAGGTTCCCTCTGCCTTTTGCAGACGACATCCAACTTATAAGGTCCCGTTTCTTGGCGTCCTCATCACAAGTGATGACAGAATGGAGCAAGACATAAATGATCAGGTCTGGAGTAATGACAGTGTTGTTCCGGTCTGATCCCGAACACGAAGCTCTAGATCTACTGGTTTGTCTACATTGCAGTTCTCACCTCAAGTCAAGAACAAAATCCCAGCAGCTGAAATGAGCTTCCTCTGTAGCGAGGCCGGGTTCAGAGATGGGATGAAGAGCTCAGAGATGATCCTCCTCATGGAGTCAGCTGAGGTGGTTCAGTCCTCCCCTCTGGAAGGGATTCCACTGAGGGGAGAGCCCTGAATGTATTCATTTTATTTTGTTACATTGCAGCCTCTATAGAAAACACCCAGAACTCCCAGGAGGGATTACAGTATATAAACTCTGGTCTGGGAAACGCCTCAGGATCCTCACCAGGGAGTAGGACATCTGGGTTTTCTTTCTGGACCTCCTATCTCCCTGAGCTGATAATAAATGAGTGAAAAATAGATGAACGACTTCTTTAATTTTTTAGAAAACCCTGATTCTCAGCCATCTATTAAAAAAAGTCATTTTGAATTAATTATTCTGTAAAACAAAATCTACAACAAAAAAGGAAAATTATTCAGGTGGTTATGATTATAAGCTCTAGGCCTGTGACGATAAACAATCAATCAATTACAGTAATCCCATAAATGAAAATTATCAACCTCATTTTCAATTACTGGCTGTATGGTTTCTTCGTGTCACTCTTTCTACTGAAGGAGCAGGAGCAAACAATGCCCCAAATACTCATCTCTGCCAGAAGCCCTCAACAAGTTCTATGCACGCTGTGAAGACCAAACAGACCGCCCAGCACCAGACTCACCTCACCACTGGATGAAGAGCGTCTCAGCATGACCTCAGCAGAAGTACGGAGTACTTTCAGGAGGATCAACCCTCACAAAGCAAACGGACCGGACAACATCCCTGGGAAAGTGTTGAAAGAATGTGCCGATCAGCTCTGCAATGTGCTGGCCGACATCTTTAACTCCTCACTTGCCCTGGAGACAGTTCCCATCTGCCTGAAAACTGCCACCATCATCCCAGTCCCAAAGAGCTCTACAGTGACTGGTCTGAATGACTATCGGCCAGTGGCCCTCACCCCGATAGTCGTTAAATGCTTCGAAAAACTGGTCAAGACCCACATCAAAACAACCATCAACACCAACAAGGACCCTCATCAGTATGCATACCGCGAAAACCGATCAACAGAGGATGTCATCTCCTCTGTGGTCCACACTGCTCTCACCCACCTGGAACAGAAAGACTCATACATTTGTCTGCTCTTTGTGGACTTCACATCTGCCTTCAACACCATGATCCCCCAAACACTGATGGACAAACTATTCACACTTGGACTAAGCCCCTCCATCTGTAACTGGGTAGTAGACTTCTTAGACCACAGTCAGTGAAGATCCACAACTTCTCCTCCTCCACCATAACCCTCAGCACTGGCTCTCCTCAAGGATGTGTGTTGAGCCCTCTCCTGTTCACTCTGCTCACATATGATTGTGCAGCCACCCATCCAGGCTGTCATATTGTAAAGTTTGCAGATGATACAGCTGTGGTGGGATGCATCACAAACAATGATGAGTCCAGCTACAGGCAGGAGGTGGAACACCTGGAGAGCTGGTGCAAAGAGAATAACCTTCACATCAATGTGAAGAAGACAAAGGAGATGATTGTGGACTTCAGAAGGAACAAACACACCCACACCCCACTGAACATAAGAGGATCTGCAGTGGAAGTGGTCTCCAGCTACAAGTACTTGGGTGTACACTTGAATGATAACCTCAGCTGGAGCAACAACACCACCAGCCTGATCAAGAAAGGTCATCAGAGACTCTACTTCCTCAGACGGCTGAGACGAGCTGGTCTGAGCAGCCCAGTCCTCACCTCCTTCTACAGGTGTGCAGTGGAGAGCATCCTGTGCTCCAGCATCAACGTGTGGCATGGAGGCTGCACAGCTGCAGAAAGAAAAGCTCTACAGAGAGTGGTGAAGGCTGCACAGAAGATGTTGGAGTCAGTCTCCCCACCATCACAGACATTTACACCTCCAGATGCAGGAAGAGAGCCACCTGCATCATGAAGGACCCCACTCACCCAGCACACACACTTTTTGCCCCACTCCCTCAGGAAGGAGGTTGAGGAGCATTAAGTGTAGAACCACTAGACTGAGGAACAGCTTCTACCCTGATGCTGTTGGACTCCTTAATTATATCTAATCAGAATAATCACTGTGAAAAAAAATCACATGTTGCTGCTGATCTGTTTCATGTTGCTGTGTTCATTCGTGCTCATCTGCTCACACAGACTCATGTTTGTGCTGCTGTTTGAAGTAATGTTTTTATGTTATTAGTGCTTAGTGTATACTGTATTTAGTTGATGTTTTTCTTAGTTCATATCTTAGATGTTATTACCGGTACTGTTTTTCTTTTACATTTTATTGTTGGATGTAACTGGGACCCTGTGTACATAATCTTGTTCCATATGTACCACTACCACATGTGGTTTGAATGACAATAAAATCTCTGACTCTGAAGACACTGGATGACAAAAGGCTCAACTCTGATGTTCTTCACTGATCCCTCCCTTTCTCTTTAAAATCTGATTTAAACATCCAAAATCACATTTTTGGATAATTAAAAGCAGCTAAGCTGAAAAGATAAGCTACAGGCCGACTTCGGTAATAAACCCCCGTCTTGCCAAAGCTCCAAAATTCACTGCCTTCGTGTAAAAAGTTGTTTTTCTCTGCGAAAAGAAGCTCAAAACTAGTTTACTGATTTTTTTTTTTAACCAAAAGCTTTGTGTGTGTGAAAATGCTATGATAAAGAGCTTGAATCACACCAAGCGTCCGCCATGTCACCATGTTAGCCCATGTTATGTGAAGGGCCCTCCCTCCCATTTTTCTTAGACACGCTGCTCAACTAGCCATCCTTTGGTTCAAACAGTCTTATACTGCCATCAGGTGGTCAAAAAAGGAACTACTCTCCAAACAAAAACAATTCTAAAATTTGACCATTCATTATTGTTAAATTTCAAACAATATTATCGTTTATCGCAATAATTTCTTTTAGACAATTAATTGCCAAGCAAAAATTGTTATCGTGACAGGCCTAATTAGCTCTAATTGAACTTTTCCTGGAGGGGTGAAGATGGCCTGCCGTGTCCAACTGTTTAATATAATCCAGCTCTGGAGAAGTTTATCTTTAGGCTTCCTTCAAGTCATTTAGACTTCCAAGTTGTAGACGAACCTTAAAAACATATAAAGGCTTTTGTGTGAACAAACAAAAAACAGTACAAAAAATTAACAACAAAAACACAGACTTTACCGTATGAGGAAGTTTTATTTAATTTGACATGTATAGAATTCTGTTTAACCGTTTAATTCATAATACCTATAGAATATACAGACTTTAACTTTCAGAGAACTTATATCTTAGACAATCCCAGTAAATCATTTTAAAAACAACATTTTTAAGACTTTGTAGGGGAAAATGAAAACAAAATTCAAGTGTCAGAAAAAAAAAACTGAAAACATTGCCGACACCAACAATGCTTGTAAGAGAACAAAAAACTAATAAAAACATTCTAATAAAAAAAAAAAAAGATTTTAAACTCCCTTTTACATAAAAAATACAACATTTCACCTATATAACGACAATAGCAATAATAAGAACAGCCATTTAAAAACAAATCTGAACCGAGGCCGTCAGACTCGATAATTCAGTGTGAATGTAGACGTGGGTGTTTAAGTGCAACTTGTCACAAACACCCCAACACACTCCTCTGTAAGACACGGAGGGTGTGCGAGAGTGTGAGGAAGATTTGCAGAATGACGTTCTTTTGGTTTACCCAGTTTGTCTGGTGGCAGATAACAGAAAGCAAAACAAAAACAAAAGCAACTAAGAGGTCAAGTGGCTGCGTATGAAAGGTCCAAAATCCATCTTGTGTCGCCGTGTCAGCACAAAAGCGACAAAACAACACACGCACTTGCAAAAGCAAACACAGAAGAACAGTCTTGGCTTTATGGGCATGATGCAGTCTTACACAGACGAACTTAAAGCAGCACAAGCAGGATACAAGACATGGCGGAACCATTTCAAGACAAAGAAGGGGGGCATGGCTTCAAAGACAAAGTGCAGACGTGCTGATTGAGTCATGTGAGTCCTGTCCATGATCCAACATGAGCCGAGGGAAAAGGGTTTTCTTAGCATGGCGGCAAAGTCAGCGAAGCAACTTTAAAGAGAGGTGGGTGCATGAAAACAGAGGAGGAGGAGGAGGCAGCCCTTTCAGTAAAGCGTGGTGAGAGGTTGAACAAAAAGCACGAACAACAACGACCACACATGCACCAAAAAGCCTCGCATCAATCCCGCGGTGCAGGCTGTGGCTTTGGAAAGAACGGCAGCTGGAGGCGTCGCTGCAAGATGGAGACCCGCTGCCGTTCACTTCGTTGCTGACCAAGCAGAAAAATAATAAACTGAAGTGAACCTTTGAGTGGTGCTCCACCTAACAGCGTTTAGTAGAGCCTGACCCAAGACAACGAGCCGACTGACGAGACACACGAGGAACGAGCACTGCTGTAGCGCCACATCACCCACGGACAACAAACAGCAGCGTTTGTTAAACAGGTAACCACGACGACGCAGAGAGAAAGGAGCCAACGCGTACGGATTATACAACTGGACTGAGCTCCGAGCAGGTGAAATAAAACAGAGGCTTGTCATAACTCCTGGAGCAGACATCTTGGCGTGTGTCAGCATGAAAATCCCTACAGGCGCAATAACAACTGAATTCCTTTAAAATTAACAGCTCCAAGGTTATCGTGCAAGAACGAGTCAGAGGGATACGTTTGTTTCTCCAACACTTCATAAGCTGGAAAAAAATCACCAAGAATAACTTGCACTTTGCTTCAAGACTTGTTTTTGGTGTATTCTGAGTTTTCTAATGGATCCTTCATCAGGATGTATTACAGAAATCTAAAAGTACACAAGATTACTTCAAGCATTCACAATCACAGGAGTTTCTGAGAGAATTGTGTTCTCTTTGCTTCGGTTCTTGCTGATTATTTGGGTGCAGCTGGAAAGGGATTTTTCTAAATTTTTATAGGAAATTGCACAAAACACCCAAAAGGTTAACAGAAATGGGACTTTGGTGTCAAATTTTCAATAAAGCCTCTTGTTTATTCAATGTGCTCAAAGTTAAACGAGTCTCCAGCGTTAGCTCTAAAAACAAGAAACATGTTTAAGGTGGATTTTTAAAAACATCTCCTACATCTCCCCCAGTAAAGGCCTTTCCATCTCTCTGCCACTTTGGTAAAATTTTAAGGAATGCATGCTTTATATAAACATAAACTTTTTTTTTTGTCCTGAAAAACTAAAAAGAGCAACAGTAAGGAAATCCTGCCAACATGCCACTAAAAACATTGAATGTTTGAAAATCAAATGCTCAAAAAAAGTTTTTTAACTCGACTCTGAACTCAAACCACTTTTACAGACAAAAACTTTTACAATCACGATTTTAAAAAAGCTTTTACATTTTGTATTTACATGCACACACCCGGTTAGCATCCCTGCTCTTTTAGCCCTCGATTCTTTTAAACGAGAAGAAAGTGAGTAGTAATTCACATGGAATAAGAGTTATGGAGTGGGTTAATACAGTAGTTTGAACAGAGCTCAGACGCTTCGGCGACAGAACAGAAAGAGTTCGATGAGGAGAGGAAAGATGAGTTCAAGAGATGGAGAGGGCAACTGAACAAAGCTTGAAGAAAAACAAGGAAAGTGAGGTGAATCCAGTCCAACAAGGACAAAACGGACTTCACAGCCACACTCAGCCACAAAAGAATCAAATTTATACTTAGCTCTTGCAGCAGGAATGCAAAGATAAGCTGTTAAATGTTCATATTTCCTGTTTTGACACTGTGGTTTCTTGAAGATGCAGTTTTCTTTTGTTTAAGCGTGTCGTTCGGGGTCTTCTTGTTTCAAGCCTTTGTGCAGTTTCAGTGCTTAAGCCTAAAGAAAAGATAAATAATTAGCAAAACAAAAATGTAGTATGTGCTAGAGTGTAGCATAGCATACTCATAGCAATTTAAAACCATTTATCCAACATGGGAACTGTGGTTTCTTTTACAAACTCTCATGTTTTCATATTAAAATAAACAAAAATAAAGCCATTTAACTCAAAAGTATGTTGTTTGTTAGAACCTCATAGGATTTTTTTTTAAAGAAGAAGAGCATCTGGATCTTTATTATTGTGCATTGTTACAAAAATATTTTGTATTATTTTGAGTTTAAAACCATTAGGAGAAATTCAGGAGAGAAAAGCTGCAAACAGTGTTTGCTCCAGCTCAGTGGTTTATCATTTGTCCAACTTTAACAGCACTTAAAGTGCTTAAACATCGAAATGTTGCATAATATCACTTTTCCCATTCGGTTGCATAACCGGTATATTTTTAACTGGACCAGCTAAAGTGAAACAGGAAATGACATCAAAGGGAAACTCTTAAAATGGGGAAACTTTCATATTTAACCTTGAACTCTTCTTCGTCTCTCTCTGACAGCGACTTAAAATAATTTAAAACAGGGCTATTCAACTGGCGGTCCGGGGGCCAAACCTGGCCCACAGGTGAGCTCAGTTCGGCCCATCAATGGGTTCATATTTAAATAAAACTAGATTTTAAATTGTAAAACAACCTTACTTAAAGACAATAACTGCTGAATGTCTGGCCCCTGAGCTTTTGGCTTTCAGTGACTGTGGCTCTCTGAACAATTTAGTTGAATACCAATAGATCAAAAGAAACATCAAATTCTCTTCTGTTAGCCATTCAATGCTCTGTTCACATGCAGGCCTCCTTTGTCATCACTTCCTGTCCTGTTTTGCATTTGCACTGAATAAAAGTCCAGTTGTTTTTGTTTTTTAACCTTTTTTTTGATAGATCATGACCTGGATGACCGAAAATCTTCACCAGCATATTAATATTATATTATCTTTCCAAAAATGCATTCAAACAAAAACGACGAGGAATAAAAAGAAAACGGTAAAACGATCTTGATGTAAATACTGTACCTTATTTAAAGAGAAGCTCACACCAACGACTTTTCTGGAAAGCAGAAAGGAAGAAGAAAAGGTTAATCCCATTTCAGTGCATTCATTTCTGGATAAAGTCCTGCTCAGGTAGACAACCTGTCCATTCAGTCTGCCTGAGGGACAGCTTGATCCTCTGCAGTGGACTGAAAACCTCTCTGACTCTGCTGACCAGGCTGCTCAGACTCTTTTCAGTGTTTCAAAAAGAATAAATAAATAAATCTGAACTCTGTTCCCTCTACAGCTACGGTGCATTTACCCCACAGACTTTGCTGCACATCATTAGATCAGGGTTTTCTCCGCCAATCGCTGGATGGGAAAACCGTTAGCCCATTCTTTAGTTGAAACCAAATAAGACAAAAGCAACAATATTCAGTTTTTCCATTTAAATTTGGTTTGGTTTGTGTTCACAGCTTCTTCACTTCCAAAGAGATGATCAAAAACAAATGAGAAAGGATTTCATAAAAACAAAATTCCCTGAGTTTTTCCTGATTTTCCCTCGAGTACCGTAAATCTTGAAATTCCAGGAGATGTTTCAGACACACGACATGCTCAGAACTATAGTATACTGTAACCTTCAGTATGTACATATGGTAATAAATATTTTACTTCACCAATTCCTAATAATTAATTATATTGAATAACATCAGTCAAGCAATTATAGCCAATCAGTAAGGATACATGTACACTGTACAAGCAGAACAAGGACACCACGACACTAGAATACCAGCATTAATGTACACGTCAAAAACTCAAAATGTCAGAAAGGTCATGTTTTAATATCAGATTCAAATTCCCTGATTTTTTAAATGACTGGGAACCCTGAAATAATCCACCATATTCGAGCTAATGCTCGCCACTACGTCTGAAGTCTGCGCGTCACTAAATAAGCAGCAGATCAAGGGGGTGTGGCCAAACACCCGTCAATCACTTAAACTTGTGCTTCTCAATTTGGGCTGTAAAAATCAATTAGCCCATTTAGAGGAATTGTGTTTTTCGTGTATTTGGGATGATGATGCTTTAGACTTCAGCAAAATATGAGACAATAAGTTTTAACACAAAAGAAAAATCTTTATTGTAAATATTAGGAAGGATTTAGCCCCACCGGTTCATTTATACCAGCCAACCCTGAACAAAGCACCTGCATAAAGTGATCTTTTGTAAAAACATTTTTCCTAGTATGATCAACTAAAATTCACCTTGTGTTTGTAGCCTGCCTGAAACAATGGTGTTGTGTTGTGCTGTGTGTTTCTTACGTACCAGCGTCTCACAGGTATCAATACGACCTCCTGGAATTGAGCCGTTTCCTTGAAGATCATTTCCTTCAGCTTGTCCTTTGGAAGATCATCCAGTTCCATGGAGAACGTAAAGGGCTCCTCAGCCACAGGCTAAAAACAAATAAACAAATAAAAATGATCAACAGCTGCTAAAGAGCTATGACTTTTTAAAATAATTTAAAGATTTCATAAAATGGTCTTTGTGAGAACCACTTTAATTATTTTTAGATTGGAGACGTTTCAAGATGGCAGCAGTCCAGTTTTGTCTTGGCCCCTTCTAAAATAGTTAGCTTGTCAATCTGGTCGGAATGAAACCATTTCTCCACAACGATGCAGTTCAAAGAGCCATCTACAGCAGGTAAGATATTGTTCGTACACCGTTTCACAGAAAGCCACTTTAAAAGCCCTGTATTATGCAAGGGGTACGCTTGCCGTTCAAATATGTGTTTTGACTCTTGTGAAGTATAAAAAAAATGCTTTGAGGGCCACTATCCTGCATGTTTTAGAAGTTTCTGTTTCAACACACCTGATTTGAACGAACGAGTAATTAAAAGCTTCTGCAGAACTTGGAAGGCTTGCTGAAGAGCAGGAAAACATCTACCAGTAAAATATGCAGGGTAGTGGTCCTATTGGCCCTCGTGGACCAGAATTGAAGATCACTGGTTTAAAGTGTTGAGATGCCATTAAAAGTCACATTCTTTCACAAGCGGATTCATTGATCAAACTTCATGGTAACTGCACTAAGAGGCTTTCGCAAACAAAGAATGGCTTATGATTCAATCTTGAGCCTCGACAGAAAACAAGTTCTTAGAGAAGCCATTTTGCATACAACATTTGAACACCTTTAAAAAGACGTGGACATTTGTCCCACTGTTCAAATAAACTCTACAGTACACCACAATTTAGTTGAGTTAAGTCCAGAAGTAGAACAGGAAGTAGTGAAATGTGTTGTTACCTCATCTGAAGGATCGTAGTACTGCTCCAGGTAGCGATGAGCCAAGGCTTCTTCAACATTGATGCGCTTGTTGGGATTAAAGGTCAACATGCGCTCCAACAGATCCAGGGCTGCAGTAATTAAAAGATTTAAGCTTTGGTAAATTGACAGGCTTTCAGACAGTTTTAAATACAGTTATTAATGAATGTGGTCAGCATTCAGATTATTGATTTACAGGTTTGTTTTATTATTTTATAGTTTACTAGTTCTGCATATTTTGTGCTATTTGAGCTACCAATATATATATCAGCTATATCAAAATGCAGCATTTCTCCCATCATTATCCAAGGAGGGTGCACCGCCTCATCAACAGAACAAAGTTTCCACTTCCCTTGGCATGTAGCTAGCATTTAGCTTCTTTTAGCTCGTAGCTAGCATTTAGCTTCTTTTAGCTCGTAGCTAGCATTTAGCTTCTTTTAGCTAGTAGCTAGCATTTAGCTTCTTTTAGCTAGTAGCCAGCACTTTGCCTCTTTTAGCTCGTAGCCAGCACTTTGCCTCTTTTAGCTCGTAGCCAGCACTTTGTCTCTTTTAGCTCGTAGCCAGCACTTTGCCTCTTTTAGCTCGTAGCCAGCACTTTGCCTCTTTTAGCTCGTAGCCAGCACTTTGCCTCTTTTAGCTCGTAGCCAGCACTTTGCCTCTTTTAGCTCGTAGCCAGCACTTTGCCTCTTTTAGCTCGTAGCCAGCACTTTGCCTCTTTCAACTCGTAGCCAGCACTTTGCCTCTTTCAACTCGTAGCCAGCACTTTGCCTCTTTCAGCTCGTAGCCAGCACTTTGCCTCTTTTAGCTCGTAGCCAGAACTTTTCTCTTCTTTTAGCTCGTAACCAGAACTTTGCTCTTCTTTTAGCTCGTAGCTAGAACTTCTCTTCTTTTAGCTCGTAGCTAGAACTTCTCTTCTTTTAGCTCGTGGCTAGCACTTTGCTTCTTTTAGCTCGTAGCTAGAACTTTGCTTCTTTTAGCTCGTAGCTAGCACTTTGCTTCATTTAGCTCGTAGCTAGCACTTTGCTTCTTTCAACTCGTAGCTAGCACTTTGCTTCTTTCAACTCGTAGCTAGCACTTTGCTTCTTTCAACTCGTAGCTAGCACTTTGCTTCTTTCAACTCGCAGCTAGCACTTTGCTTCTTTCAACTCGCAGCTAGCACTTTGCTTCTTTTAGCTCGTAACTAGCACTTTGCTTCTTTTAGCTCGTAGCTAGCACTTTTCTCTTCTTTTAGCTCATAACTAGAACTTTTCTCTTCTTTTAGCTTGTAACTAGAACTCTTCTCTTCTTTTAGCTCGTAGCTAGAACTTCGCTTCTTTTAACTCGTGGCTAGCACTTTGCTTCTTTTAGCTCGTAGCTAGAACTTTGCTTCTTTTAGCTCGTAGCTAGAACTTTGCTTCTTTTAGCTCGTAGCTAGCACTTTGCTTCTTTTAGCTCGTAGCTAGCACTTTGCTTCTTTTAGCTCGTAGCTAGCACTTTGCTTCTTTTAGCTCGTAGCTAGCACTTTGCTTCTTTTAGCTCGTAGCTAGCACTTTGCTTCTTTTAGCTCGTAGCTAGCACTTTGCTTCTTTTAGCTCGTAGCTAGCACTTTGCTTCTTTTAGCTCGTAGCTAGCACTTTGCTTCTTTTAGCTCGTAGCTAGCACTTTGCTTCTTTTAGCTCGTAGCTAGAACTTTGCTCGTAGCTAGAACTTTGGTTCTTTTAGCTCGTAGCTAGAACTTTTCTCTGCTTTTAGCTTGTAGCCAGCACTTTTTTCTTCCTTTAGCTCATAGCCAGCACTTTGCTTCCTTTAGCTCGTAGCCAGCACTTTTTTCTTCCTTTAGCTCATAGCCAGCGCTTTGCTTCTTTTAGCTCGTAGCCAGCGCTTTGCTTCTTTTAACTCGTAGCTAGCACTTTGCTTCTTTTAGCTCATAGCTAGCCCTTTGCTTCTTTTAGCTCATAGCTAGCACTTTGCTTCTTTTAGCTCATAGCTAGCACTTTGCTTCTTTTAGCTCGTAGCTAGCACTTTGCTTCCTTTAGCTCTTAGCTAACATTTTGCTTACCGGTACTTTAGCTTTAACAACACAGATTCAGCTTCTTTAGAAAATTTCAACAAAGTCATTCACCGCTCAGCGATCTGATTGTACGTTCATAGAAAATGTATTTAAATTTTTAGCTACAACTTGCTAATGTTGTCATACTGGGATCCTGGATGGCACAATACAGTAATACTTTTAGGGATTCTAAACTCTTGATTTAAAGAAGATCACAAATACTATTGGAACGTTAAAGCCACTTACGGATTTTTTTGTTTGTTTTTGTTTTAGCAGCTCCAGAACAAAATTTAGGATAACATCTTAAAATGAGTCTTTTCCCAAACACATTTTCCCACCCACCCTCACAGCAATATTGATACATTTATTTTCCATATCTTTGAAGTCTTTAAAAAAAAAGATGATCCAATGATTTGTTCTCTGTACCTTGCCGGTCTGCCCTTGGGTAGAGCTTATCCCAGGGAACCCTGGATCTTTCTGCGAGGGACTGCAGATAGTTCCTTGCCTTTGTGTTAATGATGCAGCTTAGATCTTCTTGGGTTGGTGAGCCAAGAACACCTGCAGACATGGAGGAGTTACACCCTCCAACTCGATGTTTTTGCATCTTGACGAAAAGAAAACCACCGGCTCTTACCCAGTATGTGGTTGAGCTGGTCCAAGTAGTGCTTCCCAGGAAAGATTGGCTTGTTGGACAACATCTCAGCCAGGATGCAGCCCACTGACCAAATGTCAATGGACTTTGAATAGCCCTGAGACACAAACACATACAGTCAAACTGTGTAACAAGTCGGTCCAGAAAAACATCTCCCATCAGCTAGTTCCACCAGTACCTTTGAGTTGAGCATGATCTCTGGAGCTCTGTACCAACGAGTGGCCACATACTCCGTCAAGAAACCAGTGTGGTCGTGTTCAGGATCGGCTATCCGTGCCAGACCAAAGTCACAGATCTGAGGAAGAGACAGAGAGTCTAAAATAAAAACTTCATCCTCTTCAAACTAAACACCTAGAAGAGCTATACACTAAAACTTTGGTTTCCAAACCCAAAATCAAAGTTGCAGAGACCTGTGAACCCCTGACCATTTACCAGTACAGTATATGTATGCATTAAATCTGTAAGCATGCCAGATCAACTAAGGGATCAGGGAGGACGTGCTTCAGAGTGTTATAATGGAAGAAGTCACAACAGAGACTGCTTTAGCTACTCAGTCCCTTTATTAAGAAAATTACCATTTGTACTATAGCAGCTAAGCAAAAGGTCCATAAATAAGTAATGTTTGGGGGCATGTAAAACACAGCCACAGGAATGTAATAAGAAGTTGCATTGAAGGGGTGAAGAATGGGGCTAAAATTCAAAAAAGAAATTATACAGACAATACATCAAAATAAAATAACTTAGGATGCTTTAAAAAAAATGCATTGAAAATAAATAACGCAACCGCCGGTTTAGAGAAAAACAAAGGGAAATGCAAATGAAAAGTATATAAATATACAGAGACATTGTGTTACATTTCAGCAGAACTTATTGGCACATTCATGTTTTAAGTACTTATACGATTTGTTTTTACATTTCTTCTTGATTTTGGCTGTTTCAGTCCTCAATACCAACCAGCTACTCAAAACGTTTTCCAACATACCATACATTCGTCACCTCTGACAGTTTTAAAGGTGAACAAATGTGTGCAT
>JBBPBX010010038.1:26423-46566 GCA_038048925.1 Garcialebias charrua
TGCAGGTGTAGTTTCCTTAAACAACTAGCCTAAATAAAATGAAGTTTGTGTCATTCCTCTGATTCATTTTTTTTTACTGATCTGTCTGATGGAGTTGTAATGTATACAGCAGTGTTTTCTGATTTTATCATGTCCTGGACGACTGAGAATCTTCACCAGCATACAGCAGTGTTGAGCATGTATATTACAGAGTGCCAGTGAACGCACCGAGAGCGTGACGTAGGCGCGCAGGTTCGGGTGTGAAAGAAAGTCAGAGAAGGGAGCGGTGGAGGATCATGCAGTCTGTTAAGTGTATTTGTGCAGCTTAAACAATAAAGCAACGTCTGCTACAAACCAGCAAGGTTATTGAGCGTGCAGAGAAACATCACAGGAGTGACTGTGGAGCCGCGCGTGTTTAACACAGTTTACAGCGAGGACACGGCTGCTCAGAGCGGAGCGGGGCGGGGGGAGGGGGGGACAGCTGTCTGGTGCCTGCAGAGCAGGGGGGGAGAGAAGCTGAGACGCGCGCGCGTTGTTTTTAACATTTTAGCAGCAACTAATTAGCGTTTTACACCAGTACAGATTGTTGAGTGGAGGTGCGCAGTTGTTTAAAGCGCTCGGGTGTTAAGGGGCGGGGCGCCCTGACGTATTACGTCATGGAATTAGCATATCATGATATAAGATTTTTGCCCGGGCAAGCTTTTTATACCGGTATTACCGGTAACGATATGATATGGCCCACCCCTAATAGTCAACACATTCCAATTTAACATATTGTGCTTATTGGTCGTTTGCTTAAAAAGGAAAAGTGGGAATAAACTTTATGAACAGCATGTAGCTAAAATAGAACTACTTTCAGACATCAGTGTTGTAGAACAGGGAAAGAGGAAATGGCAGGTTTTTACTACACTCGAAACTACAAATTGCTTAAAAAAAAAAACAACAGAATCTGACTAAGAGCTTATAAATATCTAAAACAAGTTTTACCAGCTTTAACCCACTTTTGTTCTGACTGCCGTAAATTATTTTTCCACAAGTATCAATCACTAATACCCTGCAGCTAGACTCATTACAGGAACTAAAGGAGCGTTTTCTCTTTTTAAAAAGGTTTTGATGACAGCTGACACACTGCCGAGGCGAACACAAAGCAGGCTGCACTTTATTTTACAAAGCGGTTTGCAGCTTTGCCTGACTGCAGCTGCAGCTGTACAGCAGAAAGCTTGATGGGTTAAAGTTCAAATACCGGTACATTACAGCCAATTTACTTCATAAAAGACTGCACAGAAAGGCTTAGAAAGATGTAAAGTTTCTTCTCAACAGAACTTCCAGACACGATTATCTTTACACGCTCGTTCCTGTCCAGGTAGCCAGATTTGGAGGGGGGTGTTCACTGGTGCTCTTATCCAGCCATCACTGTGCGAGGGGCAGGGGACACCTAGTCCATCACAGGGACACAGAACAACTCTCACTCACACCTAGGGACAGGTTACGACAACAGCCCTCATTTTCTCTGAAAAACTGAAGGTTTCTGAGTCCGGGTCCCAGAGTGGAGATTTTCCGTGGAACCCCCCACGGTGGTGTGAAATGCTCACAGTTGTGAAGTGGCACATGTCCACTACAGGCAGCTGCAATCAAAAGTTTTCCTGCACTTACAACAGTTATAATAAATGGCAGAGAGCAGAGTGTTTTTGTGCTGCTCACCCTTTTTCAGAATGTAGTCGGAGCAAAACTAATAAAATCCAGGGTCCAAAGAGACGTTAGTGTATTCACCAGTTTGGACGCAACCGTGCTCACACAGCCCTGTATGAGGGTTGCCAGATAAATCTAAAATGTCTTATTTACCCCCCTCCTTTTCTGTGAACATGTTCAACAAAAACACACCTCATCTTAGAATATCTTTACTCAGCACACATGCAGTTTAGGTCAAAATACCATCATTTTAAAGCCACAGCATTGTTCATAATTTCTTATCAGGCAACCCAACTGACATGGAAACTACCGTACAGCGTTTTCATGTAAACGCAAGCATTTTTTTGTTATAAACATTGAAAAAACTAACGTTTCCAGAAGTTGTTCTTGTGTAAACGGGGCCTTATAGTAGGTAGATCACTTTGACTTGGTCATTTTAAAAGTAGCTTGCATGCTGAAAAAGTGTGGTCACCCCTGACTTAGCCTAACATGCATGTTTTTGGTCTGTGGGAGGAAACTGAGTACCTGGAGAAAACCCATGCATGCATGGAGAGAACATGCAAACTGCACCAGAATGGCACCCGGCTGGGATTCAATCTGGCGACCTTCTTGTTACAAGCCAACAATTTCACAATGTGCCACCCAACACATAAACTTGTTCTAAGATACAGGCAGAACTGCAAAGCAAACAGCTTCTCTTGACAGAGACAAATAGTCATCACTTCCTCCACGTTTGTCGTAAACAACAGAAAAATGTGACCTGTGCTGGCAAACGGAGTTACAATGAGGAATTTGTTTACATTGATTATGTTAAAGTTTCTGTCTCAGAAGCTTCAAAATGATACATAGCTGGTTGAAATTTGACAATACAGTATAGCACCTGAACTGGCTACAAGCTAGTTCTGTTTGCCAGTGCCAGTTTCAAACTTTTTTTTTGTCCAATCAGCCCTTTGAAAAAATAGCAATCCCATGCTACACAGACATTATACAAAGGGATTTCCTGGTGCTACAGCAGCAGGCAGAGAAAAAAAACAAGTCAATTTCAAAGGTTCAAAGAGAAATGATTACTTCTTTAGACTTTGATATAAGAAAACTTCCAATTAAAAAAACTTCCAATTAAAAAAGGTATTGTTCATTATTTTTGTTTATTTTATTTAAATCTCAATGTGTTTGAATCGTTTTAACTTTAATTTTTCAAATTATGGAAGTAAATGTTAACGATGAGGGCAAATGCAGAGGCCTTACCTTGAGGTCGCAGGTGGTGTTGATGAGCAGGTTGGAGGGCTTGAGGTCGCGGTGCAGCACGTTGGCGGAGTGGATGTACTTGAGGCCTCTTAGGATCTGATAGAGGAAGTAGCAGATGTGGTCATTGCTCAGCTTCTGGGTCTTCAGCAGCTTGTACAGGTCCGTCTCCATCAGAGTCTGCACGATGTAGCTGGGGAGGTGCACGAGTCAAGGCAGACGACAAAAAGTCTGACAGCTTCCGTATAAACACTAAAGAATCTAATTAAAATATTAAATGATATGTTTTGTTATGATGGCAACATCGGTCTTCATTTCTTTAAGAGAAGAGAGGCCGGTTGTTACATAAACAATATTTTACAACGATTTTGTTCCTCCAATCGTGCATCAGCAAACTTAAAGAAATGGCCGCAGAAACAAGCAGTTAAAGAAATGAACACAGGAAGAACAGATACAGATCATTCATGATCGTCAGAGGATGAACTCATGACTCAGAGTGAATTAATACCACAAAGTTAAATAGAACCTGAATGACCGTCCTGCTGACAAATCATCCATTTTGAAATTCCAAACTTAAAATTTTATGATCGTTTCATTTTTATGACATAAATCAGACTGTAGGTTTGTAGTAATTTATACTTTGTACAATTATTGGATGCAGGATTTTTTTTAAATATATATTAAAATTTTCTCCACTGGCTTTAAAAAAAAGCATCTTGATACATTGTTTCTTTCTGCAAGACAAAGGTTTTGTTAAATACTGCTTTGTTTTACGTTAAATTGAAGAAAACATTCATGCATTTTTTGCCTAGACGTCATAAATATATCTATTTATAATTTGCAATTCAATTGTTTATTTATATAGAATTTTACCATTTCATTTTCAACAACATTTAAAATTCAACCCAAATTATATATTAAATCAATTTCAACTTTTATAACTGGGCCTGCATATTGTCAGCTCCACGATTAGTCATTGCATTTTTTAAATAAAATTATAAATAATATAAAGAAAGTAATGGTCCGCATTCCCCCGTTTCAATTTCTGGAAGTCAGCAGCCTCAGGCGAAAACAACGAAGTTGACACTGTCACGATAAAGTCGGTAATTTTTCACACGCTCATCGTTAACCATCTGTGCAACTTAAAATAAATTAGATTTGGTCCATTTTTTTAATGCAATAAGGAGCAGAGAAGACAAACATTTTTCCTAGAAGTCAACTTGCACTAGTTTTTTTTTTTTAACTGGTCATTGGCGATCTTGATGGTTGATATAAAACTGATTTATTTTCCATATTTGGCCAATATGCATTATTTATTTATTTAACAACATATAACTGCTTAACATAAATTAAAGTATGTTTAACAACACTTAAAAAAGAAATTCGACACCTAAACATTAGGGATGCAATTTATACGGCGACGGTCCGGTACAGATGTTTGGACGGGTACAGTGAACTGTGGACAAACACCTCACGGCTCACAGATGTTAACTACATTTTACTAACACAATCAAATAGACTTGTGACCTATCCAGGGTGTACCAGCAAAGATTAGTATATTTATTCAGTAATCCTGAAATCAAATTATTTCCTCATTAGAAGTCAGTTTGTCTCATGTTATTTGTTTTGCTTGAAGTCTTAACCGAACTAACTAAAGGAAACACTCCTGTTTTTGTTTTGTTACACTTTCTTTTCTTAAGAGATACCTCTCTGGAGTTTTAGTAAATTTTCTGTTCAACACATAAACTTAAGTTTTCGTCTCACTTCAAACCAAGCCTGACAATCTGTACGTCGGTCTATGAATTCGCCTTTTACATAAAACCGTTGTTCTCAACAGCGGCCAGCTCCCTGATATAAAAGGCAACAACGTTCAGCTCTCAGGCTGCTAAGTGATCTCCCACTGCATGTGCTCATTTTCCTATTGACACTCATGAACCAGCCAATAAATGATGACACATCTCTTAAATGGAAGGTGAAACATCCACAAGCAGGAAGGGGAATCACCCGTGTGATCAATTTGGCCATTTTCTGTCAGGGCATCAGACGCCTGCTCCAATGATTCATCTTTTAAATGACGCCACAGACTTAAACTTGCTTAATGGGCTTAATTTAAAAATCCACACCAACACCGTGCTTTTAAATAAACCAGGCGAGCTTAACGAGACAAAATAAAAGTGTGCTTGCATACTTTCCATTTTCCAGAAAACAATGCAGCGTTTCACAAAGAAAGTGCCAGAGCAGCTGTCAGTGACAGCAACTCGCAGGCTGGCTGTGCCCACACATTACTGACATCGTTGCCAAGTCCGCTTGTTACAAGCAACTTTGGGCTTGTTTTTTTCCTGCAGTCGCGTGCAAATTTTATGAGAGGGTTGCGGTTTCTTGAGCTTGTTTTGAGAGTTAAGTCGCTTATTTGGGCTTGTTTTTCTATCAGTGAAAGCAAACATTAATACAAGTGGTAGGTAGTTTGTCCCTTCATGCCCCCCTTTCACGTATGTTACGTCAAGGCGGATGTTACGTTCAGGTGCGGTTGGCATAAGCGACAGACAGGCTGATGTTTATTCAGCGGTAAAAACAATATAAGCGCGCGCAAGTAATGACGAGTAGAGCTTGAGCAGAATACAGACGACTTCTTGTAAGTTTCCTTGCACTGATGAGAAGGATAAAAGGTGTACAGTATTTGTGTGTGTGATGCTTACACTGTTTCTTACATCTTCATGAAGGTGTATCACAATGAAGGTTGCATTAAGAAATCTCCAGCTAGTAACGTGGGCAGTGAGGTTTCGTCATCTGTGGTGCTTTATGCAAATGTGCTGCTTATCTGTATATATATATATATATATATATATATATGTATATATATTACATGTAAATACTCCTTGTCTTCGTTTTTAATGGCCAGAGGACCAGACGTAACTTTTTTTTAGATTTTTCTACCTGCTTCATTGAGCATGATTCAGGATAGAGATTACCGATAAATAAAGTTTTTTGTTGACTTTGCTTACTATGAGTTTGCTGTTTAATTTAATTTTTTAATTTGTACGCATCCTTTATGATTGTCTGTTGTTGTCGTTGTCCATTGTTGTCATCACTCTTCGTTTAAATTCAGGTCTCTCTGGTAAATGAGTCCCAGAGGCTTAATTTGTATAAATATGCAAAATGTATTTTTATTTTTTAGAGTGGATATGTTGTTCAAAGTGTTTAGCATAATTTTGCTGTTTATATGTAATGCCATAACAAATGTATGTTTATACTGTTTAAAAACGGCCTTTGTTTTACACAATGGGGTGGGTTGCCAGTTGGGCTTGTTTCCATGGAGCTGGTCGCTTGTTTCTGTCGCAAGATCTGGCAACACTGATTACTGACCACGTTTACTGTGAAAGAATCACACCAAGCCGAGCAACAATTAGGCAGCTCAACCAACACCGGCGAGCTGCTTCTTACAGCTGTGTGCACAGATGCAACGGCTGAGCTCCAAAAGGTTAAATTGTCCTTAATGAAGTTTAACAATTAAAACAATTCAAAATAAGGTGAGTGTGAACCCGTAAAGCAAGACAGGATACACATCTCTCATGTCGTCGATGTGGCGCGCCCTCAGGATGTCTTTGATCCCGATGATGTTCTCGTGGTTGAAACGCAGCAGGATCTTGATTTCCCTCAGCGTGCGCTGGCAGTATGTCTGGTGCTCAAACGGGCTGATTTTCTTGATGGCCACACGACTGAGCCCGAGGTTGTCCGTGGCAGAGCTGGTGAGGAGAGGAGCGAGAAACAAGTGTCAGATTACACACAAAAATGACGCATCACAAACCAAAGGGGCGCTGCTGCTGCTGCGTCTCGAGTTGTATCCAAGTGCTTTGCTGTGCAGAGAAAAGGAGAGTTGTCCAAGTTTCTAAACAACAACGTTACATCACAGCTTTGCTCCTGGTCCAAGTGTCTAAATAGTGCTGGACAGGCTGGTTTAACTGGGCATGTTCTCACGAGTCCTTCACACACTTAAACACTAAGACCAAACTAGTTATGTATAGAGCTCAAAACACCACATTACCTTTAAATATTCAAATGCAATTTGTTAAAAGACAAAGTTGTTATAATCTGAAGGGAAATGAGATGTTTACAGAACCAGTTTGAAGGGACGGTCTACTTCAATCCAGGGAGTTGGATTATGGAATAGTTTGGAATATGATGTAAAGAAAGCAAAGTCAATGTTTTCGTGTTTAAGAAAATTATCAAAAACGAATTGTTAAAATATATATATATGTGTGTAATGTATTTAAATAAGAAATCAGGATGAGTTATTCATTTTTGTTTCGTTACTTATAGATAATTATTGTTTGAATTGATTGTCTTAAAAAGGGGCAGATATGAGATTTTTTTCTTCAAAGTCAACTTTATTGTCAAAACTGCAATATGTACAGGACATACACAAGATTGAAATTGCATTTCTCTCTGTCCCTCGGTGCAACAGTAACCATTTAAACACTAAAACACTGATACATTTAATAAACATAAGCATAAAATGAAATAATAAAAGTGTAATACTGTCCTGAGTTTTTGCATAGTAGTTTTTGCATAGTAGTTTTTGCATAGTAGTAGTATGAAAGTATGAAAAGTTACACCAACACTAAAACACTAACTCCTTCTGCTCCCTTTCATTTTATATTTTGTTTTTCATATAATAAAATGTGTGATTGTTTTATATTTTACTTTAAAATGAATTCAATAAAATAAAATAATAAAAAACAAACAAGAACAAACTGCTGGTTACAGATCAACATAAAGACACTTGTTGCACATCAACACAACAGTCCTCAACAAACCTGACAGTGGTAAAACACCAAACAGCAAGATCTAACCAGTGTTTCCTGTTTGAAATGGATGCGTGGGGGCGAAAATTAACATTCGCTCTGCTTATCTGGATGAACAATGACAGCGATTGACTGTGACACAGGTCCACACAGCAGGAAAAGGCCTCACAGGGGACAGACCCCTCTTTGCATCCTCTGCAGCAGACAGGATGTGTGCACCTGGAGGGGCTCGAGGCCGGACATAAATATATTTAATCAGATTTGAGGTGAATCGCATCATCTTGCGTGTTTCTGGTCAGACAGCAGCCCACGTCTTGCAGAATCATAGCACTTCCTGTATAGTTGTAGAGCCACGCCTGTAGCAGCTAGTCCGCTAACCACAAACAGGCTTTAAGGCTAATGTTACATTTATACAGTAAAACGACGTTAGACAAGCGGCTTGCATCAATAAATAGCTCGTACTCACCACACCATTCCGTACGCGCCCTCTCCAATGTAAGACAGCGTCGTGTAGCGAGGGCCCACGTCGAACACTTGTCCCCTCACCGTCTCCACCGTACGGCTGAGGGGTTTGGGCGCGGAGGGATCCCGCGGTGCTCCGTCTTTGGCTTCGGCCTCCTCCGAAGAAGAAGCAGCGGCGGCGGCCTGAGCGCTGCCCGATTTCGCGGCCTCGGCACTCTTGCGAGAATTCTCCATTATTTCTTCTTCTTCTCCCCACCGAGCCGCTTCCGCTCAGACTAGAGAGTGTTCGAACCCGAGGGACCGCCGCGGCGAGCTCTGGAAGCCGCCGACACAAGCTGCTCACGCGACAACAACGGTCGTCTCTTTTATACCAAGTCGATTTTTCGCGGATTGATTTGTTCTCTCGGCGGTGCCAACGGTGCTGCGCGTGCCAAACTACGGGTGATATCGGTGCGTTAGATATGTTTACGAGGATGGCTTGTTCGGGCGGGGCGGTTTCGTACAAGTAGGCGTATGCTGCTGCATGATGAGCACCGCCTCTACATGCTGCAGGGTTGGGCATATCGTCATAGCATATAATCACACCAGTTCAACAACAACCACAAAAACATTTACAGGTACTAGTCACATTGTTTTATATAATCTTTAGATATTTCTGTATTTTTTTATTTGGCTATATAAAATAAAACGTATTACAGAAAACTATTTAATTGTTTTTATCTCAAATTCACACTTCTCATATAAATTTATTATTTTAGTAGTAGTTTGAATAGCCTGGCCCTCGCCTTCCTGCACAGCTCCGCTCAGTTCTCATTTCCCTTCACTAGTCCGAAGCAAAGTGAAGGACAAGGGTCTGGTTTTAACCAGGCTATAGTTTGAAGGAACGATCCACAATAATTCAGGGATAGGATTGTGGAATGGTTTGGAAGATACTGTTAAAAATGCCAGATCACTGTATACATTTGATGAAGATGAGTTTCTTGGAAGAATATGGAAATCGTTAATATAAATCTACTTAATCTGTTGTCTGATTTGATTAAGGTGTTTGAGTTTTTCTGTTTTTAATTTAGCTAGATTGTAATTGTCTTTGTGAATTACATTTTTTATATACCATGGGAGACCGGGCATTTTGTGTGGCTGCTCCCCGCCTATGGAACTCCCTCCCTGACTACCTGAGAGCTCCACAGTCACTGGTTGACTTTAATAATAATAATAATGTCTATTCCTGTCATCTGCATATGTTCCCATACACAGACGAAATTCGTCTCTGCATTTAACCCAACCACCTACCAGGTGGTGCAGTGAGCAGCCAACATGGCTTAAAGACCTTTCTTTTTAAGCGAGCCTACTCTGCCTCCACATGATTTTATCTTAGATCTTAGTTGATATTATCATCGTTTTTAATTGATTTTATTATTGATTTTTGTTGTTTTATCATTGATTTTACTTTATTTTATCACTTGTTTTTATTTGATCATTGATTTTAGTTGCACTTTGTAGCACTTTGAGATTTTTGTTAATGAAAAGTGCGTTACAAATTAAATTCATTATTATTATTATCATTATATAATTTCATTTACATTAGAATTAAGTAAAAAGGGGCAGTTTTCATAAGACTAGTTCGACTTCTGCCACCTTTCATTTTATTTTATTTGCATTTTTTGATTGTATTGTATGTATAATTGTCATGCTTTTAAATGAAATGAATAAATTTTCCAAAAAAAAAACTAGTTTTAGTTTAGTTTATTCATTCATTTTATAATAAAATACAAAACAATACAACATTATACAACAAATAAATATACAACACATAAATAAAATGAAGGGTAGCAGTAAGAAGAAAAAAATCTTATTTTAACTGCCCCCTCTTACAATCGATCAAATCAAACAACAATCAACTTTAATTAACAAAAAAAATAATTCACCATAAATATCGAACTACAAAGCAACATACATAACAGTATTTCATTTATACCTTTGCAATAGTCCATTTTTTTAAAATCATTTTCTTAAATGTAATCATTGTTATTGCATTTTTTTACTTCAGTCTCCAAACCATTCCACAATCCAATTCCTTGAATTGAGGTTGACTGACCCTTTAAACTGGTTCTATATTTTGGTTTAATAAATATTTAATAAATAATTCTATTTAATAATAATAATAATAATTCTTAATAATTCTATTTATTTAATAAATATTTAATAAATATTTATATTCCCTTGAGATTATAACAGCAATTTTCATTATAGATATAGGCAAAATGTACTTGTAGATAAATTAATTTGGCAGCCCAATAATTATAAAATAAGTTTATGAGGTCTGAAATTTTATTTTTGACCAGGGAGCTACTTATTGATGTTTTTATTTTTACTAATTATAAGATAAATTTGCTTCCTATACACTTGAAAGTCACTCACAAACAGGATTCGAGGTTCTGTATTGTCATTCGCATCGCATGAGGTGGAAAGAAATTGTGTACACAGGGTCCCACATAGGCACATACGCTCACAAACATGAGCTAGCGTGAAGTTAAAATACTTCACCTAAAAGTATTTACCATGTTTACAACAAAAGATGCGGTTTTGTGCACACAGTAACGATTTCCATGATGATGTTTAAACATTTTACTCTGTTAAATGTATTTGATCCAGCTGTGGTTATCTTTTAACTTCTTTTAGCGTAAAATATTTTTGTGATCCTGAGTGATTTTAATGTAAAGTTTATTTAAAAAATATTTATAGTATTGAAGTGCAGACACATAATGCTAAAAGCTAAAACAAATATTACAGGAGAGAAAATCGGTCGCTATGGAAACGAGTTCAGCCGTCGTAAGGACGTGCCTACGTCATCACGTAAGGCGAAGCACTTCCTGGATCCTGTGTCGTTCTCGTACAGTACAACCCATGATACGTTTAGCTTCGAGCCCAAACTGGACTGGGACGATTCGTTTCGCGTTGACTCTTTGTGGATATACCACCTGCACCTCCGGAATATTAAGGTATGAATATTAAGTAACATTCAGTAAATGTTTATTGTCTTTAACCTTTTTTGGATTTACTTTAAAATGTACAGGTAAATCTGACCCTGTTAAGCTGTGCATTTGATTGGGGGTGGGGTGGGGGGTGTCAGTTTAATACACTTGTATTATAAAATATATGTATTTCATACACGTGTTGTAAAATATATGTATTTCATACACTTGTGTTATATATGTATTTCATACACTTGTATTATAAAATATATGTATTTCATACACTTGTATTATAAAATATATGTATTTCATACACTTGTATTATAAAATATATGTATTTCATACACTTGTATTATAAAATATATGTATTTCATACACTTGTGTTATATTTGTATTTCATACACTTGTATTATAAAATATATGTATTTCATACACTTGTGTTATAAAATATATGTATTTCATACACTTGTATTATAAAATATATGTATTTCATACACTTGTATAATAAAATATATGTATTTCATACACGTGTTATAAAATATATGTATTTCATACACTTGTGTTATATATGTATTTCATACACTTGTATTATAAAATATATGTATTTCATACACTTGTGTTATATTTGTATTTCATACACTTGTATTATAAAATACTGTATATGTATTTCATACACTTGTGTTGTAAAATATATGTATTTCATACACTTGGATTATAAAATATATGTATTTCATACACTTGTGTTATAAAATATATGTATTTCATACACTTGGATTATAAAATATATGTATTTCATACACTTGGATTATAAAATATATGTATTTCATACACTTGTGTTATAAAATATATGTATTTCATACACTTGGATTATAAAATATATGTATTTCATACACTTGTATTATAAAATATATGTATTTCATACACTTGTGTTATAAAATATATGTATTTGTCTGCATGGAGCCGATAATGTCTGTTGGAAAAAGAGCCACGGAGCTGCACGGAGGAAAACATTTTAGATATGGGGAGTTTTGTGTCCATCCTGTTTCTTTTTCTTCCTCAGGCCTGGGTTCTCTTGTTCAGTTCCTCATTCCGTCAGGACTTGTGAAAACCTCGCACCCTTCAGTGGCAGCTACTGCAGCCTTTACACGACCAGTGTCAGGACAATGCCGTCTTCAGAAGCTCCACATGTAAAGTCCAGGTGCCCCCTGTACCCAGGGTCCAGCATCAAGCGTTTCCCTGTACCTGATGACAAGGTGGACTGGAGTCAGGAGTGGGCCCAGTATGATCCAGTCAACTACACAGACCCTGCAGTTCTGAAGAAGCCAGTCTGGGCAGATCCTGATATTGGGTGAGCTTTAATGCAGGCTTAGTGCATTTTTGATAAAACTAGGAGTTGAACAATGCAATCTGAGAGTGTCTGTATACTTTTGTTTAAAATGAGAAGGGGTCTAATAACATTTTGGGGGAAAATTTCTCTTTCAGCAGCTCTTTTGCCCCAAAGTTCAACACTGTGGATGGTGCTGTGGACAGGACAAGCTTTGAGGGAAGCTACCGAGTGGAAAATGGAAAGCCGCTGTAAGTTACAAAAATAAAAATACGATTTTGCCACTTTTTTAATGACCTCTGATCAATAACACTTTAAGTCTGAGACATTGTTCAATTTGCTTTTGCACAGTACAGAGCTGCAGTATTAAATGAATAAATTATTATCTATTAGTGTCGTAGTAAACATCTAATGGGTCTTTAATATTAATGTGCAAAACCACTAGGACAAAAGAGCAGAGTTTGTGGTCACTTGTTCTTTAAAGCAGTCTAACAAGAAGGATTTGCTATTCCTCTCAATGCTCTTCACTGAAGAGAGAGTGCCTGAGGCTCATTTGCACCTTTCTTAGTAATTCTGGCATCTTCATTAATTATCTTCTCAATGCTGTATGTTATGTAATTTGCAGATTTACTTTGTGTTCTTTAGAAATCCTCTCGGACGCACAGGGTTGACTGGAAGAGGTCTGCTGGGACGATGGGGACCCAATCATGCAGCTGATCCCATCGTCACAAGGTAATTTTTACTGTAAATATACTGGATATTTTGTAAATGCTCACTTTTTTAAAGTTTCAAGTATCTCTAAGCAGTTTTTACCTGTGTGCTTTCTTACGAACATCTGAACGTTGACATATTTTTTGTCTGGCAGATGGAAGGTAGATGAAAGTGGAGCAAAGATCCATCATTCAGTGTCCAAACTGCCCATTCTGCAGTTTGTGTCCATCAAGAGAAAGGACTGTGGGGAGTGGGCCATTCCTGGGGTGGGTTTCTTTTACTTCTTTATTAATAATAATAATAATAAATTCAATTTATACTGCGCTTTTCGTTAATAAAAATCTCAAAGTGCTATGTATGCAATAGCACTTTGAGTATATTTATATTGCTCCACAATGTAGCAATATAAATATAAATTTAAATAAAAGGCCTCAATCGTATATTAATGTGACAAAAATGTATTTTAATATTTTATTTAATCAATTTCCTCTTTATTTCCCTACATTTATTTGTGTCTTTATTGTTTAGTAATTTTACAATTTATATTTAAATGGAAAAAAAACCATTTGTTACAATTGTATGCATTTTTTTATATTATTGCTTTCTTGTATTTGTGTTGTATCTTTTCCTATTGTTTTTTTTCCAATTACTGTACTGTACAAATGCTTATTTAAAAAAAAACTTTTTTTTAAATGACCAAAAGAAGGAAAAGGGGGGTGGGTGGGTGTTAGTGATAAACTGAAGGAAAATGCAAATATAAAAACCGAAATAACAGGATAAATGACCATTTTTGGGATAATTTATTGACATGTGGGTGTATTTAAACTTGTTTTTCTCTTGTTTGTGAAACATTCTCTTTCATCGTGGCTTTTTAGCTCTTATTGTATCTACTACAGTATTTCGTTTTGGGGCGGCCGTGGCGTAGTGGTGATGGCAGTCGTCCCCCAATCGGAAGGTTGGAGGTTCGAATCCCGGTTCCCCACACCATGTGTCGTGTGTCCCTGGGCAAGACACTTAACCCCGAGTTGCTCCCGGTAGGACTGGATGGCGCCTTGCATGGCAGTCTGCCACTACCGGTGTATGAATGTGTGTATGAATGGGTGGATGGTTGGTATTGTAAAGCGCTTTGGGGCCCCTCATAGGGGGCTGGAAAGCGCTATATAAATAAGCTCCATTTACCATATCATTTTCTGACTTATGAAATTGTTTCTCATTAACCAGTTTTCCGTTCTTTCATTTCCATGACTGTGCCAACAAATGTGCTGCTTTGTTTACGTTACGGCTACATTAAGCCACTTAAAAAAAAAAAAAGAACAAAAAGAAGTTTGGCCTATTTAGACCTAAGATTTACCTGATTTTAACCAGAAATCAGTGATTAAATCCCACACAGTGCTCACATGGTCCTGTGCTTTCATTCGTTGTCTGCTGGATTTGCAGGGGATGGTGGATCCGGGTGAGCAGGTTTCCATCACGTTGCAGCGCGAGTTCTCTGAGGAAGCTCTCAACTCACTTTCAGTCACAACGGCAGAGAAAGTAGAAATCCACCAACGCGTCACCAAACTCTTCCAGTCTCCAGGGTTTCAGGTCAGTTGCCGATACAGACTCATGTTAGTAATGGGTGTCTCCATCAGGAACAAAGATAAGCTAGTTGAAGTCAGACAGCTACCAAACAGACATTTCTTTTATATTGTCCAGATTGTCTGAGTTGTATGCATCTTCACATCATTCTTTCAACGAGCCGCAGTCAAAACAACCTTAAAAGCATTAAAGTTATCACTTCATCTCTTGGTTTCTCACAGCCTGTGTATTCCAATAAACGTTTCATTGTTTTTCTGACTTGTTAACATCTTATTTTATATAAGTTAATCTAATGGCCTGAAAAATGACATGGAAAAGCAATTTAAGAGTTAACTTTTCCATTTTTCTCCTTCAGGTATTTAAAGGCTACGTCGACGATCCAAGGAACACTGACAGTGCTTGGATGGAGACGGTTGCCGTCAACTTTCACGATGAAGAAGGTATTTTCTACCTGCAGTTTTGCTTTACCTGATGTTCACTTTTCTTTCTAAAGTTTAGCATCAGCAGTAGCATTCCGTGCTGGTATGCATATTTGCAGTGCTGGGCAGCGCTAATCCAAAAATTAGTTCCTAAAGCGCATATTAATTTATTTAGGTCCGCAATTTCAAAAGCGCTTATGTATTAGCAAAGCTAGCGGAAGCTAATGCTAACGCGCTAACGTGCAAATGGCGAACTACTTTTTTAATCCAGCAGATTTGACCATTTCGTGAAACGGTTAAGCTCAGAAAAACCTTGTGCTATAAAGTCAGCTAAGAAATATATTTTTTCTCAGCAAAGAAATAATTGTTTTTACCGTGTTTTCTTGTAAAGTCCTTCGCTTCTGTGGCCGTCGCCATTTTGAACAGGGCAAATGAGGCGCTGACGCGTCGCGTAGGCCGCTGAGAAACATCCATAAGTTCACCCTCCATGTTAAAAACTCTTCGTCTGACTCTTCGAAAACAAGCAATAAGGCTGCAGAGTAACACACTGGCTGCTAACTGCTATAGAGAGAGCGCTCTCTCTAGCCCCCCTTAGGGCGGGGACCGCTTTTTTTCACGGACCACATCCGGCGCTGACAGGATATGGTCTGTGAGCAGTCGTCCGGTTGATTTAAGAGCCCGTAAATAAGTTTTTTCGTTTTTACTGATAGATAATTAGTTATTAGCGGTACTGCATTTTAAATAAAAATAGCGCAAATCCGCTTATGAATTATAAAAGTTAGTCAATCCGCTATAGCGCTAACAAATTGTTTAGGTCCGCTATCAGCGGATTAGCTCTTTAGCGCTCCCTAGCGGTCTGGTGCCCAACACTGCATATTTGTGCCACCTTATACGACAAAGTTATAAAAGCAGATCAGTGTTAATGTTCAGAATATGTGTTGTATGTCGTAGTATGTTGGCTACTACCACACCAAAATTTGGCTTAGTATCTGTAAAACAGACTCTGAGTTGTAGCCATTTTTATGTCTTCTAGTCAATTAGCTGTACCAGCCATCTTGAATACATCCAATGATTGTTTCTTGAGAGTTTCATTAAAATTCATCCAGTGGTTCACAAGATATTTTGCTAACAGACAGACCAACACTCCTATGAACGCACATACATAGGCAATTATGTAATAATATCCAGACACGAAATGTTTTGCGACTGCTGAGCTGTGTGTGTTGTTGCAGGTAACAGTGTGAGCGAGCTGCCGCTGCAAGCTGGTGATGACGCAGGACAAGTCCAGTGGGTGGACATCGACTCGTCCTTCAGCCTCTATGCGAATCACTCCCATTTCCTGCAGCTGGTTGCCAAAGAGAGGAACGCTCACTGGTAGCTAAAGACAAAAGATGGATCGGATGTTATGATGGCGCAAATAAGAGCCTTAAGATCTCGTTTGTATGTAGTAAGCATGAACTCAGATGTGATCCCCCCCTCTAACTGATTTATAATAATCTGATGTAATACTAGACACTTAATCTGCATTTATTAAATTAGCATTATAATGCAATAACAAACGGTGTGATTCTGGGTGTAATATACAGTATGCTGAAATTATAGCAACAGGAGAATAATTTAAAATGAAAGCAGCAAAGTCTGACTGGTCCTCCTGCACTTTATCACTGTTGCACTGTATTTCCTTCAGAGTGAGCATCTCCAGACCAAAAGTAGGTTTATTGTTTGCAGTAATATATTTTTTGTTTTCAATCTGAGGGTGTCCAGTGAGGCTTTACAGGAAGAGATGAAGATTCTGGCTGTAACTGGAACCTCTTACAAGAAAAACTCTAATTAAATTAGAGCCGGTCCCAAGGAGGCGGCTCAAATCCAATCAGCCTTCTTTATTTGCTCTCGCGGCGTCTCAGTCATGCGCTGTCAGGTTTGATCCCTGCACCGATGAGAGGGCAGGGCGTTGTTCTTCGACCCACACTTTCAGCTCCATTAGATGGCATTGAAGTGTCTTTTGATCACCAGAACAGCGTTTACTGCCGAAAACACTTTAGAAGTAGATCATGTTAGTTGGGACCTAAAGGAAGAGAGTTTTTCTAATTACACTGGCAGATTTAAGTTATTTTACTTATTTCTGTTTTTGTTTTTTTGTTTTTTGTTTTAAATAGGGCAAAAATACAAACGAAATGTCAATGTCAACTGATAATATATTTTTTATTATTATTAAGACTTCATTCATTGACATGTTTCCTAAACGTGCACTGACTTTTTGACGGCAGAATGTCTTCTTTGGGGGAGGGTTAAATTAAGTTGTATTAATTTATCAGTACGGTGATTTGGTCCCATTCTTGTTCCAGTTTTACTTTAGAAATAGTCTTATTGTATGTCCAACATTAAAACATAGAAGTAGTAACCTTCAGATGTATGTGCAAACCAAATGCCATGTCTTTAATAATCAAATCAAATGTCTGATGTAGAAATCTGTCACATGTCAATAAAAACAATTCATGCATGTTTGATTTTACTGACGCAAATTCAATTTATTTATAGTCATATAAAGTTACTGTAAGTTAGTTTGTTCTATTCTGTGATTTTTACCATTACAGAACTAGCACTCTGTTTGTTTTTTTTGTTAGTTTGAATATTAAATCCTTCACTAAGTTTATTTATTTTTCTCACCGTAACACGGCTTCTTCTCAGTAACAGTTTACTGAGTAAAATGTTTGTGCGTTTGTAAAGATGAGTAGAAAAGGCAGAGAAGTTCAAAAGAATAGTTTAAAGCTGAGCATACTGATGTACAGAAAACATGTACAGTAGTTTTAATGCATGTTGTGACTTGTTAAGAAAAGAAGAAGTAGCAAACAGTTTTTCATTTTAAGCAGCTTAAATCATAACTTCCACTGCCAAAATCAAAACATTAATGTTGCAGCAAATGGCTGCCTGTAGATTTATTACTCATACAATCTTTTTTTTTTTTTTTTGGTACAGTAATGGTTTGGTAGCTCTTTGAAATTAAACAACTGAGAAAAAAAATATTACATTATTACGCTGGTGAAGATTCTCAGTCGTCCAGGACATGATGAAATCAAAAAAGGCGTTCAATACAGGATCAACTGGACTTTATTTGTTGCAGAAACAAACAAAGTCTGCAACAAATAAAGTCCAGTTGATCCTGTTGAACGCCTTTTTTGATTACATTATTACATTATTTTCTATAATACAGTATATCTACATTTTAAATAATAATTTTTGCAATTTGATACTGGAAACCCACTTTATGTTCTTTTTAATTAAGTGATTGGTTGTTCCAAAACATAGACATATGTTCCAAAATGCAGGTCCGGTCTTCAAACTACATTTCCCAAGAGCCTGCGCGACAAAACGCGACGTCCTAACTGGCGACGTGGCTGAAACAGCCGGTTTCAGCATACCGGGGTGATTCAAACAGACGAACCCGCTACTCGCTGTGCTTAAAGCTGCTTCTCGACTTCAAACGCCTTCAATAAGTATTTTATTTTAAACAATTGGACTACTTCAAGGTGTAACCATGTCGGGAAAGGTGAAGAGCCGAAATGCCGCAAACGCAGACGGCATAGCCGGTGGTGTGTCCTGCGATGAGCGCATCTTACGGGATATTCATCAAATGTACATGGATTCAGAGAGCGGTGAGCTGAATGGTTGAAACACGTTCTGAAAATACAGCTTAGGGTTGAAGTTTTATTTACTCGACTACATGTTAGCTTGCTAACCAGGTGACGTAACGCAGGGGGCTAAGTGTTAGCTAAGTTAGCTAACAGGGATTTTGTGGCTTGGCTGACGTTGCATGATTTGTCAAAGTTAAGCTCTGTTATTATCCTTTGAATTATCTTGAGTGTCGTTGTTTGGAAAGAAGTTCAAATTTCTCAACTCTATCTGAAATAAACTAGTCCCTCTTCATTCATTCAGCTCGATTCCTCACAAATGGGACAATGGGTTTATTAAGTGTTTTATTCTTTTTTTTTGTGTGTTTCCTTTGTTCCAGGATTGATTCAAGTGGCTGAATCTGTTGGTGTGAAATTGCTTCCACCCAGGAAAAAAATCACAGTGATGCTGATGGGCAACCACTCAGCTGGGAAAAGTTCCTTCATTAATTGGTAAATAAACTATCTGCAACATGGCATTAACTGCAGCCACCAAGATGGAAATATAAAACTTTATTAACTTATAGATTCCAGTTATCTCCCTTGTGTTTTTGAACAGCATGTACAAATTGTTCAAGAATCTTTATTACCCCAAGGGGCAATTTGTTTCACAATCATTAGGCACATAAAACATCCATGCTAGACGAGACATTGAGACATTAAATAACAGCACAGAAATCATTATTCGTTGAGAAGCCTGATCGCTACAGGGATAAATGAGTTTTTCAGTCTGTTCATCCTACATCTGGGCAGCAGATACCTGCGTCCAGATGGAGCAACCTGAACTCACCATGGAGTGGGTGATCAGGATCTGCCAGAATCAGCCAGGCCTTGTTCTCTGACACCTTCTTGTGTACCGTAGGTCAGTGAGGGTCTATAGGGCTATGCCAGAAGTCCTGCTGCACATCCTGACAATCCCCAAGAGTTTGTTCCTGTTTTTGCATGTCATCATTTATTTTGGTTTCTTTCCTCTTGCAATGATATACTGTACTTGGATTGATTTATTATGTACTTGTTTGTTTTGGTTATTCAGGTACGTGGAGGAGCACATCCAGCGCACTGGAGTGGCCATCGAGACCCAGGGATTCAGTTTTGTCACAAGTGGCCGCAAGAGAGAATCTCTCACGGTGAGCACAGCAGCATGTTATCTGTATTTTTTTTAACATTGGTTATAATGACTAAACTGGGATTTAAACTGCTTTTGTTCCAAGTCAGTCATTTAAAATGTTTTTTTATTTATTTTCTTGTTTTCTATACTGTACTGAACATCTGCTTTACACACAATCTCTGACAAAAT
>JBBPBX010010038.1:46731-58720 GCA_038048925.1 Garcialebias charrua
AGAGTGATGATGATGGTTCTGGTAACAGGCATGTTATAAATCCTTTACTGGTGACGTGGACCTTTTGGCTTATGGTCAGACGTCCCAGCTGCAAAGAGAAAGTTTCATCTCAACTTTCTTACCAGACTCGAGGCTCGACAGGAAGTGGAGCCTTAAAAAGAAAAGTTGACCCAGTTAAATCCACTTCGCTCATTGGTTGTTTCCTAGAGAACGGGAGGGGTTTTACTCAGGTCAGAGAGCTGAAAATCTCAAGGCCACTTCAGGATAGGAGAGGAAGATTGTGTTCAGAACGAAAGACACCAGTCGCCAGTTGTACAGATAACTTGATTAGACTTTGATTCATGTGTTAACATTTCTAAAACAAAATCTAGAAAGTACAACTTGACATATTTTCAACTTTGCCCTAGTTCTTTGATTCAATAAAATAAAATAAATGTAATAAAAATAGTGTCCACTCGTCACCTTGAGAGCCTCAAGAGAAGTAAATCCAGGTCAGAGATGAGGGTCTATATTACTACACTATCCATCTAATCTTGTTCTGCAGGTCTGCTACTAATCATGCCTTTAGGATATTTTCTTTATTTTGACCTTGGTAAATTCATTCATTCAACCTTTATTTATACAGGCTAGCCTCGTTGAGTCACGGGGACTCATTTACAAGAGGGACCTGTCTCACTCACACCAAACAACCATCCACTCTCACACTCACACCTAGGGTCAATTTAGAGTCACCAATCAGCCTAACATGGTAAATAAAATCAAGTTTGGTCCAAAAACTTCTTTATTTGCCAAACAAATGCATTTGAAGGTCTGTTGTTAGTTAGGAGTCACCTGATTCAGTTGCACACTGCTGTATTGCTCAAGGACAATCTTGTTTTTTTTTCAATGCCCCTTCGTACTGGATGATGTTCTCGTTACTCTCCTCCACCTACAGGACCGATCAGAACCTGGCTGGTTGTGGCAAATTTTGAAAATGTACTTCAGTACAAAGTTAATCATGATGCTGCTAGGTTCTTTGTTTTTACCAAACGGGTTATTTTTGCTGTTTTCCCACATTTGCCAGACGTTCGCTCCATGTGTCAGCAGCACATTCCCACAACTATTCTACCTCTTACATCCATTATGGCACCATGCCCCACCCTGGCACAACTCTCAATCATGCCACGTTAGCATGATTGTACCACCATGGGTATCATATCTGTGCTTTGTTGTTTCCATGTCTTGACATTTGTTGTTGTAGCTGAAGCTTGAGGATAGTGTGACTAGTCCTGCTTTAACTTTTCAGAGACCACAGTTGTGCTCCATTGTGCTGCAGCCAGGACTCCAATACGTTGCTACATCTACACTGCCTGGCCAAAAAACAAAAAGGTCACATAATATTTTGTTGGACCACCTTTAGTTTTGATTACATCATGCATTCACTGTGTCATTGTTTCAATAAGCTTCTGCAATGTCACAAGATCTACTTTCATCCAGTGTTGCATTAATTTTTCACCAAGATCTTGCATTGATGATGAGGCACTAGGCATGATGGGTGCATCACTTCACCTGCCTCTTCTTACCCTGATGCACCCATCACTCTGGAACAGGGTCAATCTGGACTCATCAGACCACATGACCTTCTTCCATTGCTCCAGAGTCCAATCTTTATGCTCCCTAGCAAATTGAAGCCTTTTCTCCAGTTAGCCTCACTGATTAGTGGTTTTCTTAAGGCTACACAGCTGTTCAGTCCCAATCCCTTGAGTTCCTTCACATTGTGCATGTGTGGAAATGTTCTTACTTTCACTATTAAACATAGCCCTGAGTGCTACTGTTGTTTTTCTTCCATTTGATTTCGCCAAACGTTTAAGCGATCACAATCACGATCATTCAGGATTTTTTTCCAGTCACATTTCTTCCTCAAAGACAGGTCTTCACTATCCTTTCAGTTTTTAACAATGCGTTGGACAGTTCTTAACCCAATTTTAGTAGTTTCTACAATCTCCTTAGATATTTTCTCTGCTTGATGCATGACAATAATTTGACCCTTCTCAAACAGACTGACATCTTTTCCACGACCATGAGATGTGTCTTTCAACATGGTTGTTTAAGAAATGAGAAGCAACTCATTGCACCAGTTGGAGTTAAATAACTTGTTGCCAGCTGAAAGATAACCGTCCATGCAGTAATTATCCAATAAGAGGCTCTACCTATTTGCTTAGTTAAATCCAGGTGGTGACGCTTTTTTTTTATTGGCCAGGCAGGGTATAATAAACCACTACAAAGTGTTGGCCATCAGGAATATTTTATGATGGAAGAAGTTTCAAACTCTGCTGCATCCAGTTATTCTCCATGTTCTACTGCTTGTCTGTCATCCAGTCAGGGAGGTAACGGGTGCAACAGTGAAACCCTCATCCCTGTCCCCAGTGACCGTTCCAGCTCCTGGGGGACCTCAAGAGATTCCCAAACCAGAGAAGATACACAGTCCTTCCAGGGAGCTCTGGGTCTTCACCAGGGCCTCGGACCGGTGGAACGTGCACAGAAAACTTGTAAAGGGAGGCATCCTAATCAGTTGCCTGAACCACTTGACTCATTTTGATGTGAAGGAGTAGAAGCTCTGCTCAAGGCTCCTCTGTGTGACTGAACTCCTCGCTCCATCTCTAAGGCTGAGCCCAGCCACCCGGTGAATGAAGTTCTTTTGGCTGCTTGTATCCATGATTTCATTCATGAATTCATGATCCAAACTTTCTGACCACAGGTGAGGGTTGGATCATACACAGATGTGTAACTTGAGAGCTTTGCCTTTTGGCTCAACACTTCACCACAACAGACCAAAGCAACATTGTCATTACTGAGGACAATTAATGATTTTGTTCGCCTGAGCTGCTCAGCAGTGGTGGGCAACGCTAATCAAAAAATTAGTTCCACAATTTCTAAAACGCTTATTAATTTTTTTAGGTCCACAATTTCAAAAGCACAAATGTCTTATGAAAATTAGGGGAAGCTAATCTAATCCGCTATTTATATTCGACAATTGGTAGCCGGCAGCGTTATGCAATATTTGCACTACACTGCCAACTGAAAAGTAACTAAAATGATCCTAAAAGGATGAAATTACAAAAATCAAAGGATTTATTTAATACTTTACGTACATATATTCTATTCGGCCACGAAATTAACAAAAAAGAGAATGATCTTTTAATCCCTAAGACCACTTTTAAATCTCAAATACACGGGTGTGTCGCCACCGCATTTATACATAAAAGTAACCCAAATACATAAAACTAACGACTCACCGTCGAGTGGTCGACACAAAACACACAATAAAATCCTCCGGCCGCGTTAATTTGGCTTGAAACAGCGGGGTTCTCTGCGGATTTATCCAAGAAACCCAGCACAACCAGCTAGCCACAGAATTAGCCCCCGAGTTCACCTCTGACCCGGAAGATGTCAAGATGGAATAGTCCATTTTTAGTAGGGGGATACAGAAATCGACCGGTTTTTGTATTGCGTTTTTAATGATCGTTTTCATCGTAACTATAATTATTTTTATGTTAAATGTACATTAACAAGCATGAGCAATGTTAGTGATGTAGGTGACTGGCCGGGGCGGGGCCCCTGCTGATTTGGGGCCCCAAGCAACGGCATCATTTGCCTACATGGTAGATCCGTGTCTGTTCTCCCCTCTGCCCCCCTCCAACCCTCCCTCCTCTCTGCTCTGAGGGAGCAAGGGGGAAAACAAGCAGCTACGGAGCCAGCATAAGAGCTTGTAAATAAGTTTATTCGTTTTTACTGATAGATAATTAGTTATTAGCGGTACTGCATTTTAAATAAAAATAGCACAAATCCGCTTATGAATTATAAAAGTTAGTCACTCCGCTGTTAAGCTTACAAAAACGTTAGGTCCGCGGTAAGCGGATTAGCGCATTAGCGGTCCCTAGCGTTCATGTGCCCACCTTTGCTGCTCAGTTTCAGTGCAACAACGGCAAAGTTTAAATTCCCACATTGTATTGAAGCGGAGTGTTTTTTGTTTTTCCTGGTAGTGAGTCGACTGAGAGGATAGCCCAGCTGCTGACCAGGATGTGCCTGTTCTCCCAAGCAACTGGTATCGACAATGAGATCGAGGTTGAGATCCCGCCCACCCGTTCAGACGTCATCCACTCTTGTGACATCATGGAGGACGCTGCCATTGCTTACGGTTTCAACAACATCACCCACACCTTGCCGCGCACGTACACTGTAGCTAACCAGGTGCGTTGATTTGCTTCCATATTAGCCTGAACCAGGAAGTGTTGCCTTTCCACTGAGGTTTCTTTTTCCACGTTTGTTTCCAGTTTCCTTTGAACAAACTGACAGAACTGTTGAGGCAAGACCTGGCAGCTGCTGGCTTCACAGAGGCTCTCAACTTTGCTCTGGTGAGAAAACCACAAATCACACATAAAGAGCACGGTTTCTTTTTAAACATCTTTATACATGACAAACTTGTCCCTCCTCACTCCCTGTAGTGTTCTCAAGAGGATATCGCTGACAAGCTTGGGAAAAAGATATCTGAGATCAAAGCGGCTCATATTTCCAACCCCAAGACAGCAGATTTTCAGGTGATGTATACTGTAATTTTCATTGTATAAGTCGCAGCTTTTTGCATAAATTAGCGTGCCCTGCGACTTATATGACAAAGTGACTTATTTACGTTTTTTTTTTCCATATTTATAAACCAATTTTTGGCTGAGATCTGACGATTTAATTCATTCTGACATGGAAAATATTGAAAACTACCATTTTCAGCTGCTAGAGGGACCTTGACCATATGGCAAGCCAAGTGTCTCATTAATAGGTAAAAGTGGCTATTAATGAGACACTTGGCTTGCCATACAAAGCCACCTTTGTCTTGCTCCGGAACCCGTGGAGCAAACGCCAAATCAGCTGCGCTTTGCCACGGCGCCGAGGCGAAATGCAGCTGATTTGACCATTAAAGTGCATTTATAAAGGAAAAGTTCAACTGAGACACACCTTTACTATAATTTCAAACAAACAAATAATTGTTTTTAAATGTTTAATCCTGTAAAATTCTTGTTAAAGTCCTCCCGTGCATGCTCCCACGGCCGCCATGTGGCAGCCAATCGATTTTTGGCACAACACCGGCCCACATTTCCGGGTTGTCAGCGGTGATGCATAAGGGGTGTAACGGTATGCTACAATCACATTTCAGTTAATTTACAAGGAGGGCTCGGTTCGGTAAATTTTTGGTACAAAAAGGCCAAAGTAATGACTTACAAAATGTTTATTTTGAAAATATGTGAAGTAAACAAGTTCAGTCATTACAGACTTCTTAGCTGGAGGTGATCTGGTGGATGAAGAAGACTCAGCTGCTATCATCCTCAGACTGCAAACAACACAGATAAGAAAATTGATTTAATAAGATTATAATTTTAAATTAAAAAAGTTAATTAGATCATACCCTGATGCATGCTCAATAATCCAGGTAGAAAACTCTAAAAAATCTAAGTCTTGTCCTCTGGATCTAAATTAATTAGATCATGATAAAACAATAACAATACCTCTTCTTGCACGGTCATCATATGAGGTGGCTGAATATTCTCTCACTCATCATCATCAGGCAGGGATTTAACTTTGGTGTTGGGCTTGTTGATGATATCAGTTTTGACTTTTTCATAAAGTGCTGCTACAACTTTTTGGCTGAAGTGTTGACGTGATGGGATGTCGTAGGCAGCAGGGCTCAAGAAATTTTATCATATGCTTAATCCAGCACATCAACAGCATTCAGACGTAGATCCTGAGCTTCAAAAACTCCTACAGCTTGTGTTATTGCTAGGGGTGCACCGATAAATGGGCCGGGCGATTTATTGGCCCCGATTTCCTTAATTTTGGGAAATCGGCCGATACTTGCTTGAGAAACCGATTTTACCGTTATTTTTTTATTGTTTTTTTGTTTTGTTTTAACAGTTGTCTGAACGTCATTTATATTTCAGAGCACTGCCTCATGGCCAGTTAAAACAAGTTTGTATTGTTTCTAGGATATTGTTCAAGGGCATGTTTTCAATAAAATGAGATTGGAAAATTGAAGGTGCATTGTGACCTTCTAACACCTGACAGTGTCTCTTATAAAACAAAATCGTATCGGCCAAAATTGAAATTGGCAGGTCAGACGTTTTTAGAAATCAGTGATCAGCCAGAAAACTGCTATCGGTGCACCCCTAGTTATTGTTGTGGACCGATCTGAATTACCTAATAAAGGTTGTTTAAATGCTGCTGCCATCGTTCTTTTTGCAACAAGCTACGTTCATGTTCAGATGATGTCGTTTCAAGCACGTTAACAAGTTAGACGTGTTGCTGCTGCAGATCCAATCTCCGTGAAACAACGTCCACACTCGGCTTTAGATTTGTTCACTTGTCTTTTAACAAAAAAGACACAATGTTCCAAATAGGAGACTGCAACGAGATGGCTTGTTCGTTGCCTGCTAGGCTGCTAATGCTGCGCGTGCTGCAAGATAATAGTGCCATGCTGAAACACACTTAGGAACTTTAGTTCCACAGCACATAATCTCTCGTTAATAAAAATTAATAAGTGGAAAAAATAACTGAAACGGTATGCACGTTGACTGAACCAAACATGCTGTACCGAAACTGTTCAATACCCCCACATGTACCGTTACATATCTAGCGATGCACAATAGATGTGACTTATTGTATATGGTGATGCAACATGTAAAATACGGTAATCTGGATTCAGAGTCTTTACTGTCATGCACACATCTGGAAACGTGTTTCCCTGAGCAATTCAATTCTTCCTTTGCTTTCCACAATGAGCAGAGCAAGACAAATACTGAGGAGTGGGTGAAAACCAAAATTTAGATGTGTGTAAGGAAGTGATGGCAGCAAGAAAAGGTGCAGACGGGTTCAATCAAGAGACTAGATCAGTCTGTTGTCTGATGGAAAGAATTTAAATAAATAAAATGAAGAGCCAATAAATACTCTGTTATTTCCTAATGTCTTAATGACATCAAAACCTTTCAGCACAACTGGAGCTAAATAAAACCTTAAATGGAGTAAATATTAAACGTTTAAATAAGTTTTCCACAGAGGGAACCAGTCAAAGTCTTCACAGTTGGAACACGTACAGCTCTCTTTCCTCGATCCAATAATCAAAAAGCAACTTCTTATTGTACAATGATCTGAAAAGAGCTGATTCCAGCAGTTAGACACTTCACGTGCGCTGCACCCACAGTTATATTCTTACAGCCTCGTTCTAAGCAGCTCACCGACGCTGCAGACATGTACATTAGGGATGCACCGATCCACATTTCTCACTTCCGATCCGATACATAATAATAATAATAATAATAAATTCAATTTATACCGCACTTTTCATTAATAAAAATCTCAAAGTGCATAACAACTGAGTATCGACCGATACCGATACTTTTCCGATCCGATATCGGTGTTCAAGCATAGGAGGCTGTAATAATTAAGTTCTTGAAGGGAGAGCACGTATGTTGCACAAAACTCGGACTTGTGTGAGGTAAACCCAAAGAAGACACTCTGAGCCTCACTACAGTAATTCACAAACAAATGGCATACAAGAAGAGGCAGGTCTCTTCCACAGACGTCCTTCTGACTCATGGTGCAAGGAACACTAGTCTAAAATACTGCTAAGCATTATGGGAAATCATCACATTCTACTCCCCATTTTCTAGTCTTATTTTTAATTCTGGCACTATATGAGTTGTAATTCTTGTTGAATTTTATCAACAGATACAGATTTAATCTATAATTGAACACTAATATACCGCTAAGTAACAATGTTAAGACAGAAGTCACAGAGTATGGTGAAATATATGTGCTCTCTGACATCTAGAAAGTATCGGAAATATCGGCAGGTTGGTTCCGATACCCGATACTTACATTCTGCTGGTATCGGATACCAATACCGATACTGAATCGGATCTGCCCCATCCCTACTGTACATATCTGTAACTAAGGTGACGTCTGCAGCCTTTAGTTTAAACGCTTCACATGAAATGTTCTTTTACTGATGATTTAATGTTCCTTATTCAAACAGATTTTTAAAAAATGGAGTACAGTACAGTTGTTTTTAAAGTCTAAAAAACGAGTCTTTTACCACGTGAGGGCGCTGACGCTCTGCAGCCTTGCCTCCAGCCTGACCGCAGTGTTTGTTCACCAGGTGGCGCGCACCATGCTGCTGCCGGGCCTGCTGAAAACTGTAGCTGCCAACAGGAAGATGCCCCTTCCCCTCAAACTGTTTGAGATCTCAGACGTGGTGCTGAAGGACCAGACCAAAGGTTGGCATCTCCATGGGAGAGTTTGGGGTTCTGCCGCTTTAAAAACTGCACCATCATTATAATTATTGGATGCGTTATTCAAGCAATGCAGTCATATTCACACTGGACTAAAAAAACACTGATTTAGTGTTTAGACATTAGATTAGATAAAAAATGTGAATATTCACACACATCAATATCCTAAACATTGTCAATAAAATCATTTTAGGATATATATATATATATATATATATACATACATACATACATACATACATACATACATACATACATACATACAGGTATTCCCCGACTTACGAGCGCTCTTACTTACGAGGTTCCGGACTTACGGAAATGCATCTCATTAAGAAATTATTTTTTTTTATTTTTATAAATGAATACATGTACAGTACTGTACAGTCACCAAGCACTTAGCCTATCCTAACACAGTTTTTAAAGATGAAGGAGAGTTGAATTGTCTCCCTTTCACATAAAGTGAAAGTAGCTCCCTTTATGTGAATGGAGCCTGCTGGGGAGGAGGGAGACAATTCAACTGACTCCTTAACTGTGTTAGGATAGGCTAAGTGCTTGGTGACTGTACAGTACTGTACTGTACATTTATCTATTTATAAATAAATAAATAAATAAATATACTGTACAGTATATTTTTAATAAATAGATAAATGTACAGTACTGTACAGTCACCAAGCACTTAGCCTATCCTAACACAGTTTTTAAAGATGAAGGAGTGAGTTGAATTGTCTCCCTCCTCCCTGCAGGCTCCATTCCCATAAAGGGAGCTAGCTCCCTTTATGTGAAAGGAGACAATTCAACTCACTCCTTCATCTTTAAAAACTGTGTTAGGATAGGCTAAGTGCTTGGTGACTGTACAGTACTGTACATGTATTCATTTCTATAAAAAAAAAATAATTGGGTGATCCTACTTACGAATTTTCGACATACGAGCGGCTCGTAAGTACGGAACTCGCTCGTAAGTCGGGGACTACCTGTATAGTGATTTTTTTTCCCCTCCAAATGTAATTAAAATTTAAAGTATAATAGCCTTTATCATCTTGGTTGATATAGGAAGGGAATATGCTGGATAAATAAATCTGGAAAGACTGTCCATCTTAGTTAATAAAATCCTACCAAAAATTGAAATGTCCCTCTGTGACCACCTATTTAGAATCGATTTACATTTGTCAATATTGTTCCAAATATTCACCTTATCAGAAACCATTTTATCTTTTGTTATCACTACTCCCAAGTATTTTACCTCTTTTTTTTAACATTTATGTTACATATTGATAACGTTGGCTGATCCTTCAGGGAAACTAGCTCACATTTATTAATATTTAATCAAAGTCCCAAGGCTTTTGAAAAAAGATCTATTCTAAAGGTTCTTAAAGAAAAACTAATCTTATAGCAATTTTCTAAGCTGGAACCACAACATGTCACGGTGGGTTTAGGTTCCCTGATGACACAGTTGTCAGTAGGAGCTGCTGGTTCCATCCCTGTACTGGAGAAAAGAACAGGACATTAACCAGTCCACCTCTGGAGGCCAAACATCTGGTTTGAGCAGGTCTGAGTGAATAGCAGAGAACTGCAGCTAGGCTCAGATCAACACTTTAACCTTTGATTGGAGACTACCGGTAGATCTGTCATTTTGGGCTCTTCTTCCTGCAAATGAGAACAAGAAGACCTTTGATGGTGATCAGGGGAGGGTTTTTTTGCATCTGCAAACAGCTGTCCACAGTTCTTTCCACCAAAGACGTTCTGAATTTGAGTTGTTTGCTGCAAAATACATGTGCTTGTGTTGTTTTCTGGTCTCTTCAGCGACACGTGTGTCCAAGCTGATCATCAAGGAAGATGGAGACTATCTCAACCTGACCTGGACGGATCCTGAAGTTGGACAGAACTGCACGTGGATATACAGGCTCTCATACACAGAATGCGAAAAGGTGAGCTGCCTTACTGACACACGTTACATTAGTTTTATTCTTACAGTTTCCATACCTGCAAACTAGTCGATTTTTGGCAAAATGCGCTAGTTTCAAACAAAAATATGTTATTTACGTGAATCGTCTAGATCCGAAGTTTTTTTTTTTTTTTTTCCCAAGGGGGCTGGGGGTCAGAGGTCTGCTGGATGGCATCATTTCACTTTAAAGGAGACCAAATATTGGTCCTATAAATTTTTATGGTATGTCTGTGGGCTATCCAGACCATGTTCATTCAATTTAATGCACAAAATAATTCTTAGATAATAAAATATCCCCTTTCTAGTTCTGCCTTTTCTGACTTCCGTTCAGAACGAGCTGTTTATGATAATGAGCTCTGAAGGCCACGCCCTTCAAAAATCTGTTTACATTAACTCCGCCCTCCAAAGGGGACCCTGAGGCAGAAGACGTGAAAAAATAATAGCAGTACTGTGAAAAAAATAATTCAAAATTTTACATTACATTACATAAGAAATATATTTTTTCTCAGCAAAGAAATAATTGTTTTTACCGTGTTTTCTTGTAAAGTCCGTGTGGGCTCGCTTCTGTGGCCGGCCGCCATTTTGGGCAGGGCAAATGAGGCGCTGACGCGTCGCGTAGGCCGCTGAGAAACATCCATAAGTTCACCCTCCATGTTAAAAACTCTTCGTCTGACTCTTCGAAAACAAGCAATAAGGCTGCAGAGTAACACACTGGCTGCTAACTGCTATACACGCTCTCTCTAGCGGGGACCGCTTTTTTTGACGGACCACATCCGGCGCGGACCGGATATGGTCCGTGAGCAGTCGTCCGGTTGATTTAAGAGCCCGTAAATAAGTTTTTTCGTTTTTACTGATAGATAATTAGTTATTAGCGGTACTGCATTTTAACAACAACGAAACATCGAACTCTGAGATGAACTCAGGAAAAACAACCGTGACGTCTTTTATACTGAAGTGGGTGGAGCATCACCAGGGGTTGCTAGGTGAGGGGCTGGACTCAGGTTGGGGTGGGTTGTCCTACGGCTTGTGACATCACAAGCGCCAGGATTTGAAAACGAGACATTTATATCACTGAAAAATAAATCAAAGTCAAGTCAAAGTCAACTTTATTGTCAGATCTGCAATATGTACTGTACAGGACATACACAGGACCGAAATTGCGTTTCTCTCAGTCCCTCGGTGCAACAGTAAACATCTAAACATTGAAACACTGAAACATATAATAATAGACATAAGCATAAAATAGTAAAACTAACACTGTCCTGAGTTTTTTGCATAGTGGTATAAGAGTATGAAAATTTACACCAACTCTAAAACTAAAACATTAAACATTTAATGAACATAATACTGTCCTGAGTTTTTGCATACTAGTATAAAAAAAAGAGTATAAAAAGTATAACTAAAATAAACTAAAGGTTTCTAGCATTGACATTTGCAAAGTGGCAAAGCAGCGTATGAGTTAATGTACACAGTATATGTATGAGGTAGTAGTTGATGTTGTTATAGAGGCAAAAAGTGGCATATGCAGTAAGGCACATTGGGCATCCCTAAATAAGACCGTTCAGAGCACACTGTATATGTATCAGCAGTGGTGTAGATATTAGAGTAGTGTAAATGTAAACAGTAGTAATTACATGTAAGCAGTAGTAATAAAAGTAAACAGTATTAATAAATGTAAACAGAGAATGTAAACAGTATTATGATTATAGGCAGTGATGTAATACAAACATTA
>JBBPBX010010039.1:0-19819 GCA_038048925.1 Garcialebias charrua
GTGTGAGAGTGGATGGTTGTTTGGTGTGAGTGAGACAGGTCCCTCTTGTAAATGAGTCCCCGTGACTCAACGAGGCTAGCCTGTATAAATAAAGGTTGAATGAATGAATGAATGAATGTCAAACCCAGCTGGTCGAAGCAGATGGCCGCTTGTCCTGAGCCTGGTTCTGCTAAAGGTTTCTTCCTCACGAAGGAGTTTTTCCTTTTCACTGTCGCCTTTGTGCTTACTCAAGATGAGAGTCTGTGATGAAGTTAAACTCAAATCAGTCTGCTCCTCAGATAACAGTGTTATTAACTGACTTTTATGTACCGGTATGTAAATATTTCTGTTCAGTGCCCTGACGCGACTTCTGTTTTGACTTGGTGCTACATAAGTAATCTTAATTGAATTGAACTGAAATTTTAAAATGGACCAGGCAATACCACTCACACATTTAGTGACCAGAACAGCCAAAGACAACAGTTTTGCCTTGAACAAGCTAATTCATGACATTATCTGATCCACTGCTCTAACATGATTGAAGACAAAGTGCATTTATTCATTGTTGTAAGAAGTAGCATGTTTTTTTAACTTTTCATAAACCATTTCCCATGATGTTCCATTATCTTTAGCAGAGGTGAAAATATATTTTTAAAACCGTTAAAACTTTGCCCTAATCTTGTTCAGGAAAACTGAGTCTAGGTTTTAGAAGAACCACCCAGGCTATTAAAGAAATTGAACGTTTGCACTTGTCGTTGGTTTTCCTTGTTTTAAGCTGACACCTGTAAATATTAACAGGTGGGCTCTGATGTTTACAGGTTTTCAGTGCCTCAGGTGGCCGCCACTCAGTGACAGGATAAACCTTCCAGTCCGTTCTACTTTCCAACCCTGGTGGCAGCAGTCAGATGTTCTCTGACCTCCAAAAGCTGAGATGAAGTCTCCTGAGAAGGTCTTCGTCACTCGTTAGCCTGAAGCAAACCCCGGCACACTTACCGTCTGTACGCTGTCGCAGCACCAGAGGGTTCTGTTCAGGCCCGGTCAGTGGTGTCTCATTCAGCTGCCACCTGCTGTACGATGTCTCGTCTGTGTACCTCTTTCTCAGCTGCTTGATTTTGAGTGTATATATATATATATATTATTTTATTTTTTTCTTTTGCAAGTGGGTAATTGTGGCTTTTCCCACACTCCGTACCCTTTTTGGAGAAAGTTCCTAGCTTAATTCATGGTGTGCATGTGCGTGTGGCTGTGGAGCGACAAGTGGGTTAAGGTGGTCAAGTGAAAACTCAGGTACTCTGCTTTAAGTAGATTGGGTCCTCTGGGAGATGGAAGGAGCTTTAACAGGGTGGTTGTACACACTTGTAAATAAGCAGATTTTTACAGATTCTTGAGAACACAATTGGCCGTTTGGACCAATTATTTTTTTTAAAGGCCAATAAAAAGTGGAAGTGGTTGTTGGGCGTGAATAATATGACCTTGCCTTTGAACTTGTTCTTTTATATTTGTCATTGATTTGTCTCTTCAGTTTTAACGTTTTCATCCTGTGAATGAAAAAGGCTCTGTCATGCTTTGCTTTTGATTAGTTGTTAATTTCCTAACGCTCTTTGACTTCTTTGGTATCACACTTTCTACTGTGGCTGGAACAAAGATGGAGAATGTACAAGCTGGATGGATCCTGTTTTCCAGCCTTTATTCCATTAAAAGTGGGGTGAAGTTTTTTTTTGTGTGTGTGTGTGTGTGTGTGTGTGTGTGCGTGTGTGTGTGATTGCTCAGAGAAAACTGAGGTTTCGTCCATTCATTCCATTTATATGGCAGTGCCATCATCTAGTTCATAAATCAACAGACTCTGTTAGTCTTCCTAGGCGCTGCAGTGGTACCATCTCCTCAACGTACCCACAGCTTTAATTGCACTTCGAGTATAAAATGCCTTTGACTATAAACAAAGTAGCCATAAATCAGTAGCATGACACTTGCAGGTTTGTTCTGCGTCATTTTACAGCTTGTGGGACAAAGTCAACCTGAGCGCTCACATCTGGACTCTGGGTTTGGTCACACACACTGTAATATTTGCCTGGTTGAGTATTTTCATTTGGGACTTGAGAAGTTTTCTACTCGCTCAGTAAATGCATGACGACTTCTCACACATTACATAACCCTGCTGTCAGGTGTTCATATTAAAGCGATCGTTCATGTTATGTCTAGTGGGGTTCTGTGGAGATGGTTTGAGTAATTAATATCTGTTGTGGGCGGGACTTCTAATGACCTCAGTTTACGGAAATTGTTTTTTCTTCTTCTAAACATTAAAGAGTTAACAGGTACAGGTAATCTGAGTGACTAAACCCAGCAGAAAACAACTCCAGTCTCAAAAATGTCATGGTGGTTCATGCAAATTTTATTTTATAAACCTTTACATCACTTTAAAATTTACATTATATAATTTACATAGAATTCTTTTTTTTTTTTTAAGACAACACTCTGGTCTTAAGTTAATTAGTTTTGCCTGAATTTTCTCCTCTAACAGATTGTGTAAAGAGTTATCTATAACAGGTAAGATATTGTACATTCAGAACCCCATCTCGGCTCAGAACGTTTACTTTAACACAAAGAGGTTTTCAGAGACCAGCTGCACTGTTACTACTCCTGATTAGTTTCAAAGGAATGTGCATGGTAGTATTAACAGTATAAAGCCTACAGTTGGGCCTGAGTAGTATTAACAGTATAAAGCCTACAGTTGGGCCTGAGTAGTATGCGTTATAGCATACTTTACCAGGATCCAAAGAATGTGGAGTCCTGAACACATGAAGCAGCCTTATAGTATACTTTGGAGAATTATCGTCACCTTTGAACATCTCAGATCAAATGTTTGTTTTGTGACATCTGTGCTTTTCCCCCTCCTGAATGCATATGTGGCTGTTCTTTACACGTTTGATCAAAAGTATTTTTTTCATTTCACATCACACACGTTTAAATGTTTTTGTATTTGATTTGCTCATCATCAGTATAACCTCCCAGGTAGAAGAATAAGATGCACCAGTTGAGTTTAACATTTCTGTCGCAGCTCTCCTGTGTAAAATGCCTCACCTCTTCATTTCAGCTTGTCGTGTGAAAGCTGCCGTGCTCTGCTCCTCCGAGACAAATGCAGCACAGTTTGCACCTTTCACATGGTCTGCTATAGATCTGTTTAATTGTTGCACTTTTGCAGTTTTTTTATTTTTATTTTAGTTTTGAAATAAGTGGTACTTAATGTTATTATGCTGCAGTTAAACCACGTTTGCTGTCAGTGTCAAGTCCTGATTTAAAAAATAAATAAATAAATCGGCATATATTCATTTAAACTATTTTATGAGCCCCAGAGAGCAGTATTATGTATCAGGGGAAGGAAAGTTTGTAATGTGTGTTTTAAGTTTAATTTGACACTGGAAAGCAATCTTTTTTTTTTTTTATGTACATTTCATTTTGTGTGACTTCACTGGCAGTTTGTAGTCCAGTGGACATGTCTGCTAATCCAGGACAGCGCTGTTAGATTTACTGAGCTGTCAAAATGATCAAGAACAAAAATAAAAGTTCAGTTTAAAACAAAGTCATTCTGTAATTTGTCTTTTTGAACTGTCCTGCTTGTTGACTTTGCTTCTTTATACAAAATGATTCAAGTTTTCTAGATTAATGCATATAGAAATAGACATAGTTAAAGAGTGATCAATATAGATATAGATACATAGATAGCTTTAGATTGATAAAAATAGACTGACTGTGACGAGATCCTGAGGTTCATTGTGCCATTCATCCACAACCATCACCTCATGTTGCAGCAGGATAATGCACAGACAGACCCATGTTGAAATGATCTGTACACAATTCCTGGAAGCTGAAAACACCCAGTTCTTGCATGGCCAGCATACTCCCCAACATGTCACCCATTGAGCATGTTTGGGATGCTCTGGATTGGCATATTTGACAGCGTGTTCCAGTTCCTGACAATATCATTGAAGAGTGGACCAACAGGCCACAAACAACCTGATTGTCTCTATGTGAAGATGTGTTGCACTGTGTGAGACAAATGATCACACCAGATACTGCTTTTCTGATCACCCCAATATCATTGAAGAGTGGACCAACAGGCCACAAACAACCTGATTGTCTCTATGTGAAGATGTGTTGCACTGTGTGAGACAAATGATCACACCAGATACTGCTTTTCTGATCACCCCAATACAGTAAAAGTAAACGGCACATTTTAGAGTGGCCTTTTGTTGTGGTCAGCCTAAAGCACACCTGTCTGTGTGATAATCATGCTGTCTAATCAGCATCTTGATATATACACCTGTGAGGTGGATGGATTACCTCAGCAAAGAAGTGCTCACTAACTAAAATTATACACACAAATTTGTGAATATTTGAGAAAAAGTCTTAGATCTTTGATCGAGATCATCTATAAGACTAAGCTGAATACAGCATCTCAGACTGAGGAAGTCTTTCGGATGAAAGACAAAACTTTTCTTTTCTTTTGTTTTTTTGAATGTCCAGAGGACCAGACTTAGCTTTTTTTAGACTTAGATCTTCGAGTTCATATTATGGAAAATGGGACCAAAAAGGAAAGTGTCTATATTTTTGTTCACTTCACTCTAGAATTTTAAATATTGAAATAGACTCAGATAGTTAGTGACAAATATATACACACCATAACAGTAATACTGCTATAAGGAAATATAGATCTATCATTAAAAAGTGGTAGTTTTATTTTCTTGCATCTGACCAAATAACTAAATACATACCGGTAAGTAATTTTATATATGCAGTATTTATGTCTAATTCAGACAATACTCATTTTAAAGAGCTGAAATAAAGAAATCTGATCTAAACTGAAAATAATCCTTTGCCAACTGAAACCCTGAGCTGCATGAAAAAGTTTAACGTGACCTGCGTCGAGTCCTGTGCAGAAAGGAGAAAAGCCTTGCATTACCTTTAAGTGTTTAATTAGGAACCACACCAAATCTTTCAGCAAATACCTCACAGCAAGTTTTATTTATACATTCAAAAACAAAACAAAAAAAAGTTCAAATTTCTCACACTATATACAGATATTACATACAGTGTTTGTACACATATTACATCATTTGTACACAAGAAAAATATACATAAAAATGTAAACTTTTGTATACAAAAAATACCTTAGACAAATCAAACAAGGACCAATAACAAAAGGTGACTAGATTAGCTCGTCCTATCTTTAAAAACCGTAATACAGTACATTCAATGAGAATAGGAATTTGTCAGCCGTCTCTGAAGTCGAGCAGTTTAAACCATGCGCCTACAAGCCCTGTGAGTTTTGTTCTGCGCGTTTGTCAGGAACTGGTGTGGCGACTAATCTCATGGTTACAGTAGTATTTCCAAAGCTCCACCATCCAGTTATTTTTCCTTCCTTTTTAAGTTTATCTATTAGTGACAAAGAGAGCTCAGCGAAAGATTTAGGCCGTAAATTGACTTTTCTCCTTGAAAATTACAGCTGGAAATGAGCGGAGTAATGTTTATAATCATGGCAACTGTGTGTGTAATGAGTGCTAGCAACAACAAGAAAGGAAAAAGAAATTAAGGGACACGTGCAATGCCACCAGTCTCATCTACTCTTGTGCAAAACTTGAAATATTTCATTGATCTGTGTTCTTCAACGTGACGCCGATAATTTAATTTCGATGAACAAGCCATGACCTCATGATCATCTCAGATGTCTTCCTGGAGTTTATTAGTTATCAAAAACATCCTCCAAAATCAAAACGGCATACACTGATCCGCTCCGAAATGAAAACTATTCTGATAGCCGTATGCTCAATAATCCAGGTAGATAAATTAACAAGGTTGAGCCAGGTCACCTGGAGGACCTCACCTGACTCAGCCTTGTTATAATCCGACAGCTAAAACCAGAACAAGCGTTCAATACAAAAACAACTGGACTTTATTTGTAACAGAAAACGTTTCGCCCTTCATCCAAAAGGCTTTATCAATTCAAAGAGCAGGCTGTGAGAGAGTGAGGTTATAAACAGACTGAGATGATGCACACCAACCTATGTAAATTGAAAGCTGAGATAACACACACATACCTGAGATAACACATCCTATGTAAATTGACGAATCACACATCACACCTTACCGTCTGGGAATCAGACCAGACGGTTCACACCCGATGAGAACAGAGGAGCCGCTTTTGTGAATTAGACTAACAAAGACCTTAAGAAACCCCTACTGTTAAGGTGTGATTCGTCAATTTACATAGGATGTGTGTTTTATCTCAGCTTTCAATTTACATATGTTGGTGTGTGTCATCTCAGTCTGTTTATAACCTCACTCTCTCACAGCCTGCTCTTTGAATTGAGAAATCCTTTTGGATGAAGGGCGAAACGTCTTCTGTTACAAATAAAGTCCAGTTGTTTTTGTATTGAACGCTTGTTCTGATTTTATCATGTCCTGGACGACTGAGAATCTTCACCAGCATAAATCTGACAGCTTGTACATGAGAGGCTCACTCGACCAGAGCAAAACAGCAAATAATTTCCATACATTGCAACTGAGGTCACCAACGAAACCCCTGAAGATAGAAACTTCTAATATCGCTAGTATTTAACAATGTCTGATCATTTGTCTAATTATGTTTTTTTGAAACCTGTGAGAGTTCACACAGTTGGGGGGAATCGTTTGCTAAAATTATCCCCAAAACCCCAGCATTAAGTAGCTTAAAATCACTTTCAGTAAAATAGACAGTGCTTTACTTTAGACGTGCAAAACATAACCAGTTACACCATCATGGTTTCACCTAGCTTGTGAGGAAATCGTATATTTCTAATCTGCCCAATCCTTCCCTGTGTAATCTGTTAAAACTGGACTTCTGAGACACGGAGACCATTGAACGTGTGGACTAGAGAGCACCAACGAGTAGACACTTAAAAGTCCCTGCATAACAGCCACCGTCATCCTCACCTGTAACACCGAAGCTCGCCGAGTCGACCGGTGAGAGACGAGGATGGCCCGAGTGAAGCGGTTCGTTAAAAAGCGATGCAGCTGGTTTCAGAGTGAAGCTACACGCGGCGACTAAAATACCTCGAGACGCTAAAGTGATAATGTGTTTATTGCTTTACGAAACTAGCTTTCCTTTACCTTAAGTGTCTACTGAGCCACTCGCGAGTGCCACAACCAACGGTGAGGTCAGAGATTTTGACGTCTGAGGAAATTAATAAAATGAGCACATACACAATATACACCATATAAAAACAGCTGTTAAAAAAGATTTTTTTTTTTTTTTGGTAATTTATACGACTGAAATCTGATTCAATATCATGACAGTTAAATAGCATGGAACATAATGGGTTACACAAATATCACAATGTGCACGCTTTTTTCTATCTCTTTTTCCGCAGTGTATAAAAAAAGGGGAAATAACGCAATGATCTGTGGAAGGCAAGGTACAAGTGATCTTTTTAGGACAGGGCTTCATACGATAGTTTAGATCTATTGAAGTAGAGTTCTGTAGAAACTTTATGAATGATTAATATCTTACCAAATTGAAAAGCAATTTGTTAACAGTCCTAGTGGGACCAAGACTGATATGGCTGCCATTTCTAAACAAATTAACTCTTTGTATACAGTTTTGTAATCATTTGCAAGCGCAGCTAAGTGCAGCACTTTACGCAGAGTCCAGAAAACTTTCAGCGGGAATATCAGAACACAGGTAATCCCCGACTTACGAGCGCATCGACATAACGAGATTCCGGACTTACGAGCTCACTAACGAACAGTAAATTTGTAAAGAACATACAGAAAATACAGCACTTTTAGATGAAAGTGTGTTTTTAGATGAAAGTGTGTTAGCTAACCGTTTGGAAACACGTTTCTGAGCATGTTTATGAACTAGTATGAACGTTTGTGATGAAAAATGAGTGTTCGTAGTAGCGCTAGCATAAATTTTCCGACTTACGACCGAAAATCCGGACTTACGAGCAACACGTGTTTCGGGTTCCGACATTCGAGATTTCGTCTTACAAGATAGTCGTAGGAACGGAACTCGCTCGTAAGTCGGGATTACCTGTATTTCTAAATGAATATCTGTGAAATGAAATAAGGTTTGCATGAATGGTTTAAATATGGCAGACATTCACCCTGGCTAGCCATTAGCTCATAAATCCTGTCAGAATTGGTTTCTTTAAAGTGCCATCTACAACAGGTAAGACATTACTTGTTCATAAACCTCTCCACAGAACCGCACTTTAAAAGCACCGAACTACTGGCAAACAAAACCGACTGCCAGACGAGGCTTCTAGGAATTTTGAGTACTGTTAAATAGATAATCTCTGTTAAGGTCCTTCACCCGTTTTTTTTTTTTTTTGTCGTTTTTTTTTTAAATGTTTTTTGTTTGTTTTTCAGTAAATAATCTGAACGTGATCCCCTGCTGACAAAACCACAGCGCAACAAATAAGTGGACTCACAATTACTTAAAATCTCAGATGCTATCTGGCTACAAATGTGGGAGGGGAAAGAAGTTTTAAATTGAGATTGTGCAAATTCATAATTAGTGCACTATAACCACATTGCACAGATGAAGCAGAGCATGGTGGTGACTCCGCCCACTGGACTGTAAGTGACTGTGAGCCCACAGACCGTCACGTAGCCCCTTGCTCTCATTTACTTTGCGTGAAGGGTGGCGTGACGTTGTTGGCACTTGCAGCGGTGGCACTAACTAAGGAGAAGCCAGCGGGGGGCGCTGTGGAACTGTGGCTGGGCTGCACGTCTTTCGGGATGCCGCTGTGGGAGGCCAGTTGATGGCCGAAGGCCGCGCTGAACTGAGGGAGCTGCTGTTTGGGCTGCGTGGAGGTCAACAGGTCGAGTGTGGAGGACGAAGGGGCAGGGGGAGTCGTTAAACCAGTCATGGCGCTCTGCGGCATCGCTGACAGCGCCGCCATGGGCTGCAGCGTCACAGAGTGGGTGGTGGCAGGTGGAGTGGACAGAGAGGTGGATATGAGATGACCCTCTGACCGTATGAGACTGCCAAACTGTGTGGGGTCGGTAAGGGGAAGAGGAAGGTTGTTCCATGTTGTGCGTGGGGCCCCTGGGATCCCGCTGAGAGGAACTTCCAGCAGGAGAGGGGTGTCTGTCTGAAAGGAGGTGGCGTGGGGAGAAGATATGTGGTCACTGTAAGGAGATGGTGCATGCTTACTGCTGTAGTGGCCGCCTTGGGGAGATGACGTGGGCACGTCGGACTTTGCCAGGACGAGGGACGCGTGTGTCCGAGGAAACGTCCGCTCTGTTATGGAGTTCTGGGTCAGCAGAGAGATGCTGGTGGCTGCCACCGCAGGGGAAGGTGAGGTCAGGTTGGAGCACGATGCTGGGGGCTGACTAGCTGCTTGAGATGGCGGCGAGGGGGGAAAGTGATGCCCAGTGGTATGTAACAGATTATCCTCCAGCTCGAGGCTGGTGAAGTTCTCTGTAGGGATGCGACTGTTGAGCAGGTCCCCCATGCCGCCCGTTTGGACCGACCCAGAAAACACAGTCATGGCTCGGTGGTCCACTCCTTCAGCTGATGCCAAGTCCGCCATGGTCGTCAGGCACACCAACGAGTCTGGGTAGGACCCCATTGCTTGCAGTGCACGGACCAGCTCCTCAGCCTCCTCTGTAGTGGGCAGCAGATCTCCATTTTTACCTGAAAGAAAAAGAAAAATTAAAGTGCAACTCACCCCAAAATAAAAAAAAATTTAGCTGATAAACTCCCTAGGATGTGTTTAAAATGTTGTATAGCACTATGTCTGTGTTAATCTTCATGTATTTGTGTGTATTTGTTTGAATCGGCAATATTTGGTCTAAAAACGTGTTTACGGTAGTCCTATGGGTTGAACAGATGTATTGCACCATAATTTTCTGATTGATCTACGATTCGCACTGTGATCTGTTTTCGCAAGCTTTCGTCACGAAAGTGGTTCAAGTCAGAGTCAGAGTCAGAGTCAGAGAGTCAGAGAGAATTTATTGTCATTTGCACCGCATGTAGTACATGTGTTGAAAACGAGATTATGTACACAGGGTCCCAGTTACATCCAACAACAAATGCAAGAGAAATACAATAATAACATCTAGGATTAACTAAGAGAGACATCACATCAGCTAGTAATACACTAAGCCCTAATGTAGTAGAAAAACATCATTATAAACAGCAGCACGAACATGAGCAGATGGTCACAGATGAACGCAGCAACAAGAAACAGATCAGTACAGTATCAGTATGATGTGACATTTTGCAGTGTTTATTCTTATTATTTATTTATTCATGAGTCTGACAGCCTCAGGGTAGAAGCTGTTTCTCAGTCTAGTGGTTCTACATTTGATGCTCCTCAACCTCCGTCCCGAGGGGAGTGGTGCAAAGAGTGAGTGTGCTGGGTGAGTGAGGTCTTTCATGATGCAGGTGGCTCTTTTTCTGCATCTGGAGGTGTAAATGTCTGTGATGGTGGGGAGACTGACTCCCACAGACTTCTGTGCAGCCTTCACCACTCTTTGTAGAGCTTTCCTCTCTGCAACTGTGCAGCCTCCATGCCACACGTTGATGCTGGAGCACAGGACGCTCTCCACTGCACACCTGTAGAACGAGGTGAGGACTGAGCTTCTCAGACCGGCTCGTCTCAGCCGTCTGAGGAAGTAGAGTCTCTGATGACCTTTCTTGATCAGGCTGGTGGTGTTATTGCTCCAGCTGAGGTTATCATTCAAGTGTACACCCAGGTATTTGTAGCTGGAGACCACCTCCACCGCAGATCCACCTATATACAGTGGGGTGTGGGTGTGTTTGTTCCTTCTGAAGTCCACAATCATCTCCTTCGTCTTCTTCACATTCATGTGAAGGTTGTTCTCTTTGCACCAGCTCTCCAGATGTTCCACCTCCTGTCTGTAGCTGGATTCATCATTATCTGTGATGCATCCCACCACAGCTGTATCATCTGCAAACTTAACAATATGACAGCCTGGATGTGTGGCTATACAATCATATGTGAGCAGAGTGAACAGAAGAGGGCTCAGCACACATCCCTGAGGAGAGCCAGTGCTGAGGGTGATGGTGGAGGAGGAGAAGTTGTGGATCTTCACGGACTGTGGTCTGTCTGTTAAGAAGTCTAAGACCCAGTTACAAATAGAGGGGCTTAGTCCAAGTGTGGATAGTTTGTCTATCAGAGTTTGGGGGATCATGGTGTTGAAGGCAGATGTGAAGTCCACAAAGAGCAGACGCACGTATGAGTCCTTCTGATCCAGGTGGGTGAGAGCAGTGTGGACCACGGAGGAGATGGCGTCCTCTGTTGATCGGTTCTCACGATATGCATATTGATGAGGGTCCTCGTTGATGTTGACGGCTGTCTTGATGTGGGACATGACCAGTTTCTCAAAACATTTAGCGACTATCGGGGTGAGAGCCACCGGTCTGTAGTCATTCAGACCAGTCACTGTGGAGCTTTTTGGGACTGGGATGATGGTGGCGGTCTTCAGGCAGGTGGGAACTGACTCCAGTGCAAGTGAGGTGGTGAAGATGTCAGCCAGCACCTCACAGAGCTGGTCCGCACATTCCTTCAGAACTTTCCCTGGGATGTTGTCTGGACCCGTAGCTAAAGCAGAGCCAATCCCCTGCAGAGATGGGAAGGTCCGCGCTGCAGTTCATACCTTATATGGAAGTGGTACATTGCACGCCGGAAAAGCTCTGCAGCAAAGCATATTATAGTTTTCGGAATGGCACTAGTTATTTGTATATTTTAACTTATTTATTTCATCGAAACTATTTGGTTGTATTTGTTTTCTTATTGTGCGATGGACGAGTAATGCATGAATGCCAAGATGGGGCAGTGGTCTAGGAGCGGGTTTGGGATCCGACAGACCCAGGTTCGATCCCCGGTCTCGGCATACCTTGTAGTATTATTATTATTTATTTATTTTTACGCCTTTCGTTTTGGATAGATCGGGTGAGAATAGATACCGTAAATACATCTACATAATTATTCTTTGTTGTTGCTTGTTTTAAGTTGTTTGCTAGAGTTTTAGTTTGTTCCTAGAGGGGGCGTGAACGCAGCATAACCCCCTCAACTCCTCCCCTCCTTGACTCTCGACACACCCATTTTCATGAAGTTTTTGAATCTGGTCTGGGGGCGGGGCTATCTTTTGACGGTGAGGTGAGTTACCCCAAAAATACACTACATGCGTTCCGGCTCCGCCCCGCTCCGCAGGTCGCAGCTGAGCGAGTCCAGTTTCCACTTCCTCAGTTCAGCTCAGGTCCGCATGGATGCGCTGCTCCGAGACGCATGCGCGGGAATTGCGAGATCGCGCGATAAATCAAGTGATAAATAAGTAAGTCAGAACAAAACAATTCATTCGGTGGAAGAAGGAGAACAACAGTAGAGACTGCTGCCTTGATCTTCTCTCGTAAATGAGCGACAGGACATGGTTTGAGCAACAGGAAGTGATGTATTACATTTCAGAATAAAATACTTTATTTATTTATTTATTTCTTGTATTGCGTTTGTAGGCGTAGTCATAAATGATAGTTTGACAGCATTTTTGTACAAATAAATCCGTATAGAGCTAGGATTAGTCCGCCCGTGGTGATTTTATTTTGTAAATACGGAAGTTGTGCTCGTTCCTTTTCCTGTTGGTGCGACGTAATCTTCAAAAGTTGACTCCGGCACAGCTCCGGCGTCCGGCAGAAATAGAAAAATTTCTAATTTTGACGGACTGCCGTCCGCTCTCAGCGCTCGCCGCCGCCGTGCGGAGCCAGTGTAAACGCTCTCATTGATTATAATGGGTGCGTATTTGCTGCGGAGGTCGGACCGGAGCGGGGCGGAGCCGGAACGCATGTACAGTAGTGTATTTTTGGCGTTACACTTTAACAAAGTACACAGATTGTGACAAATTTCTTTTGTGTAACCATCATGGAAAAAGGTGCTTTAAAAGAACCTTCAAATAAGTCGAAGTCCTGCAGATCATCAGGTAGTCTTGGTAACACGTCAGAGAAATCCTCCTGGTTCAGTTCAAGGTCATGTGGAATGTCTGCCATGTCGTTGGTTATGTCATCAGGAAGCTCCTCCGCACTCAGGTCGGGAGTTGATGGGCTCCTACCACAAGCAGGAAATGGACCAAAGGTTTAGAGAAGAAACACGTTATCACAGTAAAATGCGACGACGCAGTTGTAGCAGACCTGATGTTGGCCTGCGAGGGCATCACAAGGCTCGTTGAAGGCATTCCCAAGTTCCCCTGCGGCAACGCTGGAGGGATGGGTTTCTGTGGCCTTTGGGGCCCTCTCCTCCTTTTCTTCTTGTGTTTTTTGGTGAGCGCCGGGGGTTTGGTCTTTTTACGTGGCTTTCTCTGCTGTTGCTGCTGGTGGTGGTGGTGGTGGTGGTGGTGGTGCACTCGTCGATTTCCATCGCCACGTAGAAAATTATCCTGCAGAAGGAACGAGTGAAATTAAAACCAAACAAGCAACTAAAGAGGACCATCAAGGAAAAGTTTCAAAACTTTACACAAGTGCAAAAAATGTTGCACATCGTTTGTCGCAACCTGTACATTTATATTCACTCAACCTTCAGTTTGTTAAACCTTTGCTAAAATCATGTGTCTCTTGTAAAGGAGTCCTCAAGGCCCAATGAGACTAACCTATATAAATAAAGGTTGAATTAATTTATACAAGTTAGTCTCGCTGAGTCATGGCTCACCACAAGTTGAGTCGACCTAGAGTTGTGTACAGGTAGTCCTCGACTTACGACGTTTCGCGGTTACGACGCATCTCCCATTAAAAAAAAATATATGTACTGTATATATATTTTGAATAATTTACTTTGAAAAGCCGAGTTACGCAATTTCCGGTTTTACAGGCGGAGGAATACAGAGGCGGAGACGTTACGTATGGACCGGGGTTGACTGCAGAACCAGCGCGAAGCAGTGGAAAAGTACAGGCAGCTGCAGATCTTGGAGGAGCAACGAGCTAACATGCTAACGGACCTTACTGTAAACGCTCTGGACCGAGGTTGACAGTGGTTTTACGGCAGATGGACCGAGCTGGATGGCGGTTTTACGACGTAAACGCAATAGAGAATACGGAGGAGGGACATAGGAAGGCTTAAAGGGGACCACACATGCAAAATTCACTTTTTAATGTTTTTTTTACTCAACTTTGGGTATTTACTTCATAAAAAAACAGTCCTTGTGCCAAAAAAATGCACCCAGTGGTTTATTTACTCTAAGTAGATTTATTTAGAGGCTAGCCTGTATAAATAAAGGTTGAATGAATGAATGAATGAATTTGTCTGTGATTAAAAACGCTCCGTTTCACACTTCCTGCGGTTTGTGACGTCACAAACCGTAGCCAATCACCTCAAACCTGAGTCCAGCCCCTCACCTAGCAACCCCTGGTGATGCTCCACCCACTTGAGTATAAAAGATGTCACGGTTGCCTAGCGGTTTAGGAGCTGACCTGGCGGTCATTTATTCATTTATTTAGCCCCCGGGGGGCTAGGGGTTTGCCCTGCTCCAGCCATGCAGCACATCTCGAGTAAAACCAGAATGTTTTATTACCTTGTTTGAATGAACTCTGTCTCGTTGAAACTGTGCACACACACTCTAGCGGTTTGGACTTGTTTCTTATATGATGAAGGACTACTGTTGCACAACTGTCAGTTTGGTTGAGCGGTTACGACACTTGACCGCCACGCAGGAGAGCGGAGATCGCGTCCCGTCAACGGCATCTTTTTTTTTCCCCCTTTTTTTTAAAGCCTTTTGTTTCGGAGAAATCGGGGTGAGACTAGATATATACATCGACATAATAATACTTTATAATTGTTATTTTTACGTTTTAGTTCAATTTTTAGTGTAATATCGCTCCCAACGCGCAGCCGGCAGAAAACTGTGCACGTGACACACACACACTCTCTCGCGGGGCGACAGTCTGTACCATCAAGCACCACTGATCGATATATTTTCAGATTAGCAACTTATTTATTTTAAGAATACCTTTCACTTCATCAAAATCTAATCAAAACTTCAGCGTTCTAAATGTAGGTGGTTGTGATTATTTCTTATACGATGAAAGACTGCTTTTTGCATAACTGCCCAGTTGGCCCAGAGGTAGTGAACCGGACTCGTCATCCGAAGGACACGGGTTCACGTCCCGGCATCCCTTTTTTTTTTTTTTTTAAGCCTTTTGTTTTGCAGACCGCCGGCGAAGACACCATCTGCGTGCGGGTGTTGTTGGGAGCTACTGACTTTTGAGGTCCGGGGGTCCGGTCAAAGGTTGCCTCATGCGGATAAATTAACTGGAGACATTCTGTGAACTTTGTGTGTGGACTGAAGCACGCTCCCAAAAGCGCCGCATGCAACGAGCGGAGCTAACACCGCCCGCTCGGAGAGGAAAAGCTATCATTAGCCTCGGAGCTAATGCTAAAAAAAGGAGCTGCAAATGGCGGCGCGCGCAGAGGGCTTTTGGTAAGTTATCTTAAGCTACTAGCACTAACAGTAAGTCAAATGAGTAATAAAAAAGAGCTAATTTTAAAATAACAACATATTAGAGATACTGGCTGTTGCAGAGGGCGTAGTTAATGTAAATAGGTCTTTGTAGGGCGTGGCTTTCAGACCTCATTATTCATAAACCGGTCGTTTAGAACGGAAGTGAAATTTGGCAGAATTAGAAAGGGGATATTTTATTATCTAAGCATTATTTTGTGTATAAAATTGACTGAAAATGGTCTGGATAGCCCACAGATAAACTACAAAAAATTATATATCCTACATTTGGTCCCCTTTAACCAGTATCCCAGTATATATTAACTCTTTTTTCCCTTCATTATGGCTCCCAAATGTATGTGTTTTTTGATAATTATGTAAGGTACTGTGTTAGGATAGGCTAAGTGCTTGGTAAAATACAATACTGTACGTATAAGATGAAGTATTTACGGTACGTATGTTCCGACTTACGTTGAAATTCCCTTTACGCCGCCGCGCAGGAACGGAACTCCGTCGTAAGTCGAGGACTACCTGTATTACGTTGTGTTCGGACAGAGCATTCTTATTTTCCCCATCTCCACTGTTTGCTAAGTTGAACATTTAGTACAGAAATCAAGTGTGCTAAAAATCTCCTCATCCATCTTATCATTGAGAGCGATAGTCTATTACTAAATGTACTCTGTCAACATTCCCAGGAGCCTCTGAACTCACCATTTTTTTGGCGTGCTCTTCACAGAGGGGTGTCTGGTGCGTAATATCGAACACAGGAACGGAGCACTGTTGACCGTCTGCAAATTTGGCTGTGCAACTAGCAAAGAGCTGCTGTGAACGATTGGACAGAATGTCTAAAGAAAACAATTAAGGAATAAATGCATATTTTCATGGACTGTAAAGCATAAATGGCTTAAATTAGACAACAGCATTAAAGCTACTGTTCGAATATAGCGAACATAGCGAACCAAGCTTCACACCATGTTGCAAAGGATACGCTGAAAGCAATGTTTAGTGAAGGGCAGAGCTCTGTTGTTGCAAAGCTGACCCTTTGTGCTGCCAGTGCAGGTCAGTGGATCTGTGCTCTGCGGCCTTACTGGAGTCGAACTGCAACGAGAAAAAGATCCAGGACTGAGCCAGCAGCAACACAACCTGACATGTGCTGTCTTGTGTAAATCAGAAACTGAAAACAAGAAAGCAATTTTCTTTTTGGTTAGACACCTATGAAATGCTTAACAGATTTATAGAATATAACTGTGAGAATACCATGAGGCACCACTTAGCTCCTGGATCAGCTGCCCTGCGCAGTCGGGGTCATTGCTGGCAGCGTGCAGCAAGGCTTTGCGGAAGGCATAACGGTATCTCTTCTGGCGGATACTCGCCCTCTCCTTTCTGCACATGTGCTTGTATTTTTCCTGAAGGTACGAGCAGAGCCTCAGTAGCCGTGTTCGTCGCGAGGAACCACTGTTGCCTTCCAAACTACATCAGAAACACAGGAAGGTCACCGTAAGATAGTTTAAAGAATAAATTATGAAGGTAAACATAAAAAATACAAACCCATACTCTGGTCTCCGTGAACTCTGAAAAGGAGAAAATCTCTGTGCCTCCTCTTCTTCATCGCCACCGTCAGCACTGTCTTCTGACCAGTCCAAACCTGGAAGGTTAGCGGTTTAGTGCAGCATATCTATCTCAAAGTTTCTTATTGATCAAAATCTACTGACTGAAAAAAAAAATCTATTTTACATATAGAAAGTAAATATAATCGTTCATAAAACTGCTGTCAAATCAAAGAAAATGAATCACCTAAATGAGGAAAGAGGTCTCCATGCTCCCGATGTCTCTTGGCACAGAGCTGCACCAGGTGTTGCAACCTGGCAAGGCAGTCGGCAGAAGGTGAGAAGGCCGTGGGACGCATGACGACCGCACGCTGATGATTGTTGCTGCCGCCGTCTTTGCATTTGACAGGCAGTTCAGTAGCAGTAAAAGGCATTTTCCTGCTGAGCGATGGTCCAGAATATTGCCCTGGACTGGGCACTGCGTTGGCAGGCATTCCTGGAGGCAGAAAGTTGACCGTCTGAGGTGGTGGTGGATTGCATAATAAAACCTGCTGCTGTCCTGGAAAGGAAGTCCCGCTGGAGTGTTGAGACTGCTGGAGAAGACCCGACGTCTGCCGCGGTAGGTGAGCGTTGAGCGGTGACGATGCATGGACACGGGAAATGGGGGAGGCTGTAAAGTGCTCAGGAGTTGGCTGGAAGAGTTCCGTGTCGTGGCAGAGTTTTTGGTTGAGCACCAGCCGACTTTGTAGTTTCTTCTTGATGTTGTTGCCCTTCCGAGGAACGCCCATCTCCTCTCCATCCGTGTCATCCTCGTAAAAGGCAAAAGGGTCCAGGAGCTCCCCATCCGGGAGGGGTAACAGACGTGTACAAGGGGGAGAGGGTGGAAGGACATCGATTCCATTGGGAGCTCTCAGGGCTAAAGAGGGCACAGTTATATTAAGAGCCACTGACTCCAGGTGAGCTCGTGGACGCATTTCCTCCAAAGCATCATGTTTCTTCTTGCGTTCTTTCTTGGGTATAAAGCCGAGAACCTGCAGGTGGCTGTTGCAATATCTGGTAAACAGGAACACACACCAAGAGCATTGAAAAAAAAACAAATGCTTTATAAAATAAAGTCAAATGTGCCACACATCCTCACAATCACACACCTGCGGTCTTCAGACTTGGGTATGGGGTTGGTACATCGCTGGCTGTTGTACTTTGCCACATATTCACATTGCTTGAAGGGAGCCGTCTTATCCTCGAGAACGTGCCGGATGCAGAATGCATAGCCATTTAGTCTGCGCTGCTTGCACAGCTTCGGACTATACGAGCACAACGGCTTATTGTCCACCTCTGAGAAGTGTATGTGTTTGCCTTCATACATTACGTGACTCTTGTTCTTGACATCAGCTGATGGGATAAAGGGAGAAAAAAACAATTATAATCATAACTAGACAACCATGTGTGCTAGTTACCCTCTCTACAACTGTTATTCGGTCCTTTGCATATAGTGCCTGTAAAATCTACCGAGAGGAGTCCGTCCTCTCAAACTGAGTTACTGTGCAAGAAGAATAATGAGTTCACCAAGACCACTCTGAAGAAATAAATAAACAAAACAAATAAAGTCCAGTTGATCTTGTATTGAACGCCTTTTTTTGATTTCACTCTGAAGAAGTTCAGAAGATGAGTTAGAAGAGATTGCACATACAACAACTGTTGCTCAGGTTCTTCACCAGTCTCAGCTTTACGATAGAATAGCAAAGAGAAAGCCACTGTTAGAAGAAAGAAAAACATGTTAAATTAGTTAAATACAAATATTTACCTCACTTTGCAAACTCAAGAGTTTGAGTTTCTTTCTATAGTGGCTTTCTCTTTGGATGTAACTGGTACCCTGTGTACACAATCTCGTTCCACCACATGTACCACATGACATGCGAATGACAAATAAATCTCTCTTGCGCTGACTCTTTGCCACTCTCCACTAGTGAAATACCCAGGTAACAACTAGTGTATGCAGTCCCTCCCATAACTTGCTCATGATCAATACATTTGTGAGAATGGTCTGCTCTTGGTAAATTTACACATCCCATATTCATTCCTTTTCTTTATGACGGATTTAATATCAATATCAAGTGCCCTGGAAATCTTTTTGTATCTATCCAATGAATTGTACTTTTCAATAATTTTTCCTCTGAGTTAAATGAAGTCATTTTGAAGAAAGTAAAATATTTATCCAGTCATCTATTTTACAGTGCATATTGTTTGCTTGACATTACAGTACTCTACAAATTTGATCTTATGGTAACACAAAGAAAGGATTTTATAGAATTTATGTTAAAAAAAAAGGCAATTTATATTGACCTTGACTGATTTATGATAGCAATAACACAGCATTCAAGTGGATGGACCTTTTATAGTGTAATTTGAAGTTTAAATGTCTTCACTAAAACATATCATGGTCATAGAAAACGTAGTTTTACTCCAGAGCTTTAAAAATACAATAGTCTTTCTAAATAAGTGAAAGGAGTAAGGAAAGTGACTTGAATGTCATTTAAATTATCGCATAGTTCCTATCTGAAACTTTTTTCAAGAAATTGTCAACATTACCGCTAAGGTTCAATATGAACAGACGTGATCAGCAATGATTTTGTGCCATTGCTGGATAACTTTTCAAATAAATTGCAGTGGAGGAACCGGACAAACAGCAACCGTGACCAACATTAGCAACATTAGCTTGTCGACCGATAAATTGTGTGAAACTTCAAGTATAACAACATGAAGAAATCCATACCAACCCATACTAATCGTGTCCTAACCCAGTA
>JBBPBX010010039.1:21418-44385 GCA_038048925.1 Garcialebias charrua
AGAATCAGCTAGGCTATTTGGGCGTCGATACTCCAGACAGGAGGGCAACGGCGGTCTTCATCGAGTTCGGATTCTCTTGAAATAAGGACGAATGTAAATATTTGCTAACCAGAGCAAATTACAAGCAGTAGGTAGACTGCTGGGGATATTTGTTGGATCCACGGCAGAGTCCTCACAGCACCACTACAGGCACTGCGGGGACATGACAACAACCCGCTCAACAACAACAACCTCTCCTACCATATTGGAAATTCAACTTTCCTAAAAGCCGTAAATGTGAACATTTATTATGTTTGTATCGTTCCGAAACGAATGACAGTTTGTGTGGAGGAAGGGGCCGGTCACATAGTCCACATTTTAGAAGAAAGAAAGTCTTAAAAGTGTGAAATCCAGCTGGACCACAGCGTCCACATGGATGATGAGTTATCATCAGCCCCGCCGCTCACTAATGATAGAGCCGAGTGTCAATCACATACAGAGCCTCCATCTGGAAAAGTTAGGCAAGTGTCACACAAAACAACTAAAACTAGTTTAATTCAACAGGATTTTAAAAGGTGCCAAATTAAATGCAAGGCTACTGAAGATTTATTACAGCTTGGTATACCATTATTTATTTATTTCACTTTTGTTCATCTCAACACTTGGAAAACTGTACAAACCTTATATTTAATTTAAAACTTCACATGAAGATTTTTTTTTAGGAATACAAAATGTATCTGTAAAAAAATAAAAAAGAAGAAAGAAAATTATTGTGTGCTTGGTCACAAGTAAAAAAAGGAGAAATGTTTGGGTTGCATTTCAGTATAATGTCAATTTTATTTATATAACACATAAAAACAACCGAAGCCAACCAAAGTGCTGTACAGTTAAAAAAATATATATAACAGAGTACTGTATAATGCATAGTGCCACTAAAACATAATAAAGTTAACAGTAAATACACAACAACAATAAAATCTGCTCAAAATTTGTTCTCAGACTCTGCGAGGATCAAATGCCAAGTAAAACAGATGAGTCTTGAGCAAAGATTTAAAAGTGTCAACAGTCTGAGCTGTCTTTAATTTCTCAGGTAAACTGTTCCACAGCTTTGGAGCAGCAACCGCAAAAGCCCGATCACCTCTGGATTTCGTTTTGGATCTGGGGACATCTAAGAGAAACTGGTTGGTAGACCGGAGTGCTCTTACTGGAGTGTAGATGTTAATAAGATCACATAAATATGATGGGGCCAGACCTTTTAAGATTTTAAAAACAAGCAATAAAATCTTAAAATCATTCCGATAGTGGACAGGGAGCCAGTGAAGAGAAGCCAGGACAGGGGTTATGCGTTTATATTTTTTAGTGTATGTTGTAAAACTAAGCTGATCATATTAGTTCCAAAAGGGAAAAAAAGGCACTTACACACGTTTCTGCAGGTGTCCCATAATGAATTCAGATTAGGGGTGGCCAGCCGATTTACCAGCCCCGATTTCCTCCGGCCGATCCTTGCATGAGAAATCGATTTTACTTTTTTTTTGGTTTGTTTTAAAAATGATCCAAACTTCATTTATATTTCAGAGCACTACCTCATGGCCAGTTAAAACAAGTGTGCATTGTTTCTTGGATATTTTTCAGGGGTATGTTTTTCAATAAAATAAGATTGGAAAATTGAAGGTGCATTGTGACCTTATAACACCTGACAGTGTCGCTTATAAAACAAAATCAGTATCGGCAGGTCAGACTTTTTGGAAAATGGTGATCGGCCAGAAAACTAATTGGTGCACCCCTAATTCAGACACTGAGTTATATTTTATTATGAAAAAATACTGTTGTGGTTTAACACAAGTGCAAATACTGTACATGTATACTGTATACCCATCTAGGAATGTGCAAATGTAGGAGTTGTGCATTGCTTAAAAAAACAAAAAACGTTATCCTTTGTGTTTTAGCATATGATGAGCTCCTCCAAGTCCACAGCTTGTGCTCCCTCTCTGACAGCTTTCACACGTTGTGCCGAGGTCTGGGCCTCTGTGGGTAGAAAAGTGACAGCAGATTTCCAAAGAACAAAAAAAAAATTGGAAGTTCTGTTTATGACACTTATGACTTGAAAATATATATAATAATAATAATACAAATTCAAATATAAAATTGCACAATTTAAGCCAAGTTTTATTTTCAAATTACAGTAGACAAGCAGATTTAAACTAAGGACCATTATGTTTATGCAACTACATATTCTAAATATTATTTTGTAAAATTTATTTGGACATTTTATTTAACTGTAATTTACAAACCATATTCCAAAAAAGTTGGGACACTAAACAAATTGTGAATAAAAACTGAATGCAATGATGTGGAGATGGCAAATGTCAATATTTTATTCATAATAGAACATAGATGACAGATCAAAAGTTTAATCTGAGTAAATGTAACATTTTAAAGGTAAAATATGCTGATTCAAAATTTCAGAGTCAACAAATCCCAAAAAAGTTGGGACAAGTATAGCCTGGTTGATACCAGACCCATGTCCTTCACTTCGCTTTGGACTAGGGTCTGGCATCTCTCCCATAGACAACGATTTCTCCGGCAGATTTTTGAATGGACCAATCAGAGAACAGAAGGCGGAGTTTTGTTAGTTTAGCCTGGCGAGGTCCAGGCTATTCAGATAAAAAGCTCAGAAACCACTCGGTGGATATTTTTTCTGCTACCAGTGTGTAATTATATGTCTCTAATTTACTGACTGTTGGCCTAGATGAAACATTTGAGATAAATTTCGATTTTTTATCATTTATTTTCGTAGCGCACCCGAGGCTGTTTGGAAAATGTCAAACCGAAACTATTTAAATCCAGCAGATTTGACCATTTCGTGAATTGATTTAGGAACTGTTAAGCTCAGGAACACTTCTGATATAACGTCAGCTAAGAAATATACTTTTCTCAGCAAAGAAATAATAGTTTTTTACCTTGTTTTCGTGAAAATTCCTTCGTGGCGGCGGCAGCCATTTTGAATGACGACGTCAGTCGACGTCGTTCAAAACTCCGCCTTCTATTCTCTGTTAAGCTCAGGAACACTTCTGATATAACGTCAGCTAAGAAATATATTTTTCTCAGCAAAGAAATAATAGTTTTTTACCTAGTTTTCATGACACGAAGGAATGAAAATTCCTTCGTGGCGGCAGCCATTTTGACGACGTCAGTCGACGTCGTTCAAAACTCCGCCTTCTGTTCTCTGATTGGTCCGGTCAAAAATCTACCGGAGATATCCTTGTGGATGGGAGAAGTCCCAGACCCAGCAGTGAAGGGAAATGAGAATTGAGCGGAGCTGCGTAGGAATGGCGAGGGCCAGGCTAGGACAAGTAGCAATAAGTGGCTGGAAAAAGTAAATTGAGCTTATAACGAACAGCTGGAAGACCAATTAACACTAATTAGGTCAATTGACAACATGATTGGGTATAAAAAGAGCTTCTCAAGCTACGTCCAGACCGAACAGCGTTTCAACTTCCAAAAAGCTCGTCACGCACGCAAGTGGATGCACTTGGTGTCCAGACCAGAACGCGAAACTGCTGCGGGTGTGTGGGAGGAGCTTACCGGTATACCGAGTCCTCACTGCACTCCGCCAGGCAAGGAGCTTTTTATTTCTGTCTCTGTGGAGCAGACTTGACTGGTCGTGAAGGACTTGTCGCGAACACACAATGAGTTTCTCTTCCATAGTCCATGACTCCGCGGGTTTTTTCTGTGTCCCACAAACAATACGTCACATAGTTGCGCAATCGTTTCCGCGTCACATAGGGACTCTCCCCCTCTCCCCCTGACCCCCTCTCTTCTCCCCCCGACTCTCCCTGATCAACCAATCAGGGAGAGTTGAACGGCGTTTGAATGTTTGAACCGCAAAATCTTCAGCTAAATCAACGTGTGCTTTGGAGGCTGACGCGGGTTCACGTGCACGGAAAAAATGCTTTCCATCACGCTCAACACGCACGTGACGCCCGGCGCCAAGACGCGGCTGGAAGCGCGTCCCCCATTGACTTTGCATGTAAGCTGGACGCTCCTGCCGTTGAAACGCTGTTAGGTGTGAATGCACCATGAGTGTCAGTGTCTCTCAGAAGCCAAGATGATAAGAGGATCGCCAATTCCACCATTGTTGCGCAGAAAGATAGTGCAGCAATACCAGAATGGTGTTACCCAGCGTAAAATAGCAAAGACTTTTAAGTTATCATCATCAACCGTGCATAACATCATCAAAAGATTCAGAGAATCTGGAACAATCTCTGTGCGTAAGGGTCAAGGCCGTAAAACTCTACTGGATGCTCGTGATCTCCGGGCCCTTAAACGTCACTGCACCTCAAACAGGAATGCCACTGTCAAGGAAATAACAGAATGGGCTCAGGAATACTTCCAGAAAGCATTGTCAGTGAACACAATCCACCGTGCCATCCGCCGTTGCCAGCTGAAACTCTACAGTGCAAAGAGGAAGCCATTTCTAAGCAAGCTCCACAAGCTCAGACGTTTGCACTGGGCCAGGGGTCATTTAAAATGGAGTGTGGCAAAATGGAAGACTGTTCTGTGGTCAGATGAGTCACGATTTGAAGTTCTTTATGGAACACTGGGACGCCATGTCATCCAGACCAGAGAGGACAAGGATAGCCCAAGTTGTTATCAACGCTCCGTTCAGAAGCCTGCATCACTGATGGTATGGGGTTGCATGAGCGCTTGTGTCATGGGCAGCTTGCATGTCTGGAAAGGCACCATTAATGCAGAGAACTATGTTCAGGTTCTAGAACAACATATGCTCCATCTAGACGTCATCTCTTTCAGGGAAGACCCTGCATTTTTCAACAAGATAATACCAGACCACATTCTGCAGCTATCACAACATCATGCCAAGATGGTCTAGTGGCAGGGTTTTTGACTACGGATCCGAAGGTCGCGGGTTCGCGCCCCGGCCACTACCCAGCTTGGGGTGTCTATGAGTGCACACCTATTTCTCCAGCTCCCCGGGCGCTTTCGGGCTGCTCACTGCACCACCTGGTAGGTGGTTGGGTTAAATGCAGAGACGAATTTCGTCTGTGTATGGGAAACATACGCAGATGACAGGAATATACATTATTATTATTATATTATATCATGGCTACGTAGGAGAAGGATCCAGGTACTGAAATGTCCAGCCTGCAGTCCAGATCTTTTCGGAAGCTGTGACAAAGAAGGCCCAAGATGATTGAACAGTTAGAGGCCTGTATTAGACATGAATGGGAGAGCATTCCTATTTCTAAACTTGAGAAACTGGTCTCCTCTGTCCCCAGACGTCTGTTGAGTGTTGTAAGAAGAAGGGGGGATGCCACACAGTGGTAAAAATGGACTTGTCCCAACTTTTTGGGGATTTGTTGACGCCATGAAATTTTGAAACAACATTTTCCCCTTAATATAATTCATTCTCTCAGTTTAAACTTTTGATCTGTGATTTGTGTTCTATTCTGAATAAAATATTAGATGTTGGCACCTCCACATCATTGCATTCAGTTTTTATTCATAATTTGTTTAGTGTCCCAACTTTTTTGGAATCCGGTTAGTAAATAAAACCTTTGTAATGTGATTTACTGCATTTTTGAATAAATTTGTAGAACTGAAACCCTGGAACTACACTGTATGCAACCAATAAATGTCAAAAGTTAATCTGAGTTAAGTTACTGCACTAGATGTGTCATAAAACAAGCGTTTTATTTATTACCAGCAGTGTGAATCAGAACAGTCTCAGAAGACAAAAACAGGATTCAGTCTCAAATTGTTACAGGAAAAAAAATACTTTATGGCAAATTGGAAAAATGTGACACTTAAAAAAAAACTTTTATTAACTTTGTTCTGCATAGAGGCTTTATTAAGTTGGTTGAAAATAATTATAAGTGATGTGACCTGTGTGATACTTGATATTTTAAACAATGCCTTACAATTATGAGCTGGAATTAGTGCTTGATCACAAATCTTAGAATAGAGTAGATGAAAATAATAATTGGATTTATGTCACTTTTACAGAAAACCTTTCCCGTATAACGATGTTCATTATCTCTCATCTCTTCCTATTCAGGGTATATACAGAAATTCTTAAGTTAAATTTAATACCTTTTAATACCTTTTTAATACCATCACAATATTTTTTAATACCATCACGGCACTGAGCTGTAACCGTAGCGGCAACCTCTTGTACTTCAGTTCAGAGCAACTAATTGTAAAGTGATAGATTACTGCGATTACTGTACTACTACCTTATAATAGTATTATATGGTAGAATATTTGTGATTTTGTATTTTATAAAAGACAAGATTATATTGAAATAGTGTGACACATGGTTATGATTCTTGAAGGACTTTATAATCAGAATAAACATTAAAATAAACATTTAGTGAGTGCAAACCCCTGCAAGATCCAGCTGAAAGTAATGGAGACCCACCTGTCAGACAAAACTCCTTAACTGTGAGCTGTGCAGGAAGTGAAGGTGCAGGTATGATGCCTTCACTGCCTGAAACAGATAAGGGACATATCACCACCGTCAAGTGGAACAGCATGACGTAAAGATACATTACCAGTGTAAGCTGAGAACCACGTGTGGGGATTTGTTGCCTCTGAGTAATTGACTGAAAAAATAATAATAAGTGAGGAAAGATAACTGCTGATCTATTCATTAACCTGCCTGAAGCTGCTGGCCTGCTCAGTGTCATCATGTGGAACAGATTTGGAAAACCTCTCACACTTCATCAAGTCTGTCGTTAGGCAGAGTCACTGCAGCAAGCTTAAAGAGGGAAAAGAGTTAAAAATATATATACAGTATATATAAATCATTAACCGTCCTTCTTAACATTCAGTAGCATGGTTGCTAATGCGTCTTGTGCATGCATCTTTGCTATACCTCAGTTTTACAGATGTGGAGCTATAGTTTGGTGTGGCTGTACCAGACAGCCCTTCTCAAATTACCGTGGACAAAAATCTGTTTCATGCTGCTGTGTTCATCTGCTCATACAGACTCATGTTCGTGCTGCTGTTTGGAGTAATGTTTCTCTATGATATTAGTGCCTAATGTATTTTTAGTTGATGTTTTTCTTAGTTCATATCTTAGATGTTATTACTGTTCTTCTTTTATATTTTATTGTTGGATGTAACTGGGACCCTGTGTACATAATCTCGTTTCATCACATGTACCACATGCGGTGCGAATGACAATAAAGAATCTCTGACTCTTGACTCAACACATACTCCTAGTACTAACAGATCTTGTGAGAACTTGTGATACTGCATGAAATGCAGCATAATGTCATTTACACGTTTGACCAAAATGGCTATATCTTGGTCTCTTATTATACAGTGATGTTAAAGTTCTGACAGAAAATGGGTGATTTGCAGGACTTTATCTTATATGTACTTGATGAGTCAGAGTCAGAGTCAGAGAGTCTTTATTGTCATTTGCACCGCATGTGGTACATGAGATGAAAACGAGATTATGTACACGAGGTCCCAGTTACATCCAACAACAAATGAAAGAGAAAAACAGTAATAACATCGAGAACTAACTAAGAAAAACATCAACTAGTAATACACTAAGCCTAATATAGTGGGAATAAACAGCAGCACGAACATGAGTTTGTATGAGCAGATGGTCACAGATGAACACAGATGAACACAGCAACAAGAAAACATATCAGCATCAGCATGATGTGATATTTTGCAGTGTTTATTTTAATTTTATTTTTATTTATTCATGAGTCTAACAGCCTCAGGGTAGAAGCTGTTCCTCAGTCTAGTGGTTCTACACTTGATGCTCCTCAACCTCCGTCCTGAGGGGAGTGGGGCAAAGAGTGAGTGTGCTGGATGAGTGAGGTCTTTCATGATACAGGTGGCTCTTTTCCTGCATCTGGAGGTGTAAATGTCTGTGATGGTGGGGAGACTGACTCCAACAGACTTCTGTGCAGCCTTCACCACTCTCTGCAGAGCTTTCCTCTCTTCAACTGTGCAGCCTCCATGCCACACGTTGATGCTGGAGCACAGGACACTCTCCACTGCACACCTGTAGAAGGAGGTGAGAACTGGGCTGCTCAGACCAGCTCGTCTCAGCCGTCTGAGGAAGTAGAGTCTCTGATGACCTTTCTTGATCAGGCTGGTGGTGTTGTTGCTCCAGCTGAGGTTATCATTCATGTGTACACCCAAGTATTTGTAGCTGGAGACCACTTCCACTGCAGACCCACCTATTTTCAGTGGGGCATGGGTGTGTTTGTTCCTTCTGAAGTCCACAATCATCTCCTTTGTCTTCTTCACATTCATGTGAAGATTATTCTCTTTGCACCAGCTCTCCAGGTGTTCCACCTCCTGTCTGTAGCTGGACTCATCAGTAGCTGTGTTTCCATCCATTTTCATTTCGTATTTTGAGCTACCTCGCAAATATGTAAATACAAATTAATGCAGATCAGAAGTGTTTCCATCTGCTGGCTTGAAGCGCTTCTACCAAGCCGCGCACAGCGTCATTACGTCAGACGTCAGCGTCATTACGTCAGACGTCAGCACGCGCATGTCTACAGTAAACAGGAAGTAGCGGTTGAAAACTGAACCCGGCCACACATCTCGTCAAAATGGAGAGAATATTTCAGGTACGTGTTGCTATCGGGCGAGTTGTATTTATTCTGTCATGCCAACTAGTTTTAGCGATGTTACATGTTGTCCGGAGCGGAAACAGCTGAACGTCACGTGACGTGAATTTTCGCTACGTCAGAAATGAGTCGGAAAATGTGTTTCCATTTGTCGTTTAGCGCATCTCAAATCCCAAAAACCACCTCAAGCGAGCGTAAAAACTTTTTAGCGTAATTCAGGAAGTAACCTCGCAATTTGCCGTTTCCATTAAGCTTTTCTGCTGCGCTATTTCAAATTGCGCAGCTAGAAACCTGATGGAAACACGGCTATTGTTTGTGATGCATCCCACCACCGCTGTATCATCTGCAAACTTAACAATATGACAGCCTGGAAGTGTGGCTGTACAATCATATGTGAGCAGAGTGAACAGAAGGGGGCTCAGCACACATCCCTGAGGAGAGCCAGTGCTGAGGGTTATGGTGGAGGAGGAGAAGTTGTGGATCTTCACGGACTGTGGTCTGTCTGTTAAGAAGTCTAGTACCCAGTTACAAATAGAGGGGCTTAGTCCAAGTGTAGATAGTTTGTCTATCAGAGTTTGGGGGATCATGGTGTTGAAGGCAGATGTGAAGTCCACAAAGAGCAGACGCACGTATGAGTCTTTCTGATCCAGGTGGGTGAGAGCAGTGTGGACCACGGAAGAAATGGCGTCCTCTGTTGATCGGTTCTCACGGTATGCGTATTGATGAGGGTCCTCATTGATGTTGACGGTTGCCTTGATGTGGGACATGACCAGTTTCTCAAAACATTTAGCGACTATCGGGGTGAGGGCCACCGGTCTATAGTCATTCAGACCAGTCACTGTGGAGCTCTTTGGGACTGGGATGATGGTCGCGGTCTTCAGGCAGGTGGGAACTGACTCCAGTGCAAGTGAGGTGGTGAAGATGTCAGCCAGCACCTCACAGAGCTGGTCCGCACATTCCTTCAGAACTTTCCCTGGGATGTTGTCTGGTCCGGTTGCTTTATGAGGATTAATCTTTCTGAGACTGCCTCTCACTTCTGCTGCGGTCACTCTGAGATGCTCTTCATCTGGTGATGAGGTGAGTCTGGTGCTAGCAGGTCTGTTTGGATCATCAAAACGTGCATAAAACTTATTGAGGGCATCAGGCAGAGATGGGTCCCTGGGGCATTGTTTGTTTTTGCCTTTGTAATCTGTTATGCATTTAATACCCTTCCACATGCTCCGTGGGTCTTGTGAGGTGAACTGTCCCTCGATCCTCTGTGCATACGTGGCCTTGGCCTTCTTAATGCCATCCTTCAGTTCATTCCTGCTCTTTCTCAGTTCCACTTTATCTCCTGACTTGAATGCAGTGTCTCTGGCTGCTAGCAAGGCGTGAACTTCTTTATTTAACCAGGGTTTCCGGTTCGGGTAGGATTTCACATATTTTTTTATGGATACATGATGAAGTATCTGATTTAGTTATTCATTATTATTGTTTCTCCCTTCTTTTTTTTAGACATCTCTTGTCACAAACAAACCTTTTAAAGATGTGTTAAATTAATGTAAAATAGGAAAAAAATCTGAGCATGTGCTGTTGCCAAGTAAAGAAATATCACTTACCTTGATAAATAATCAAGCTGTCCTTTGAGGGGTCTTGGCAAGTACGCAACCAACATCAGCTCTTTGACGGAGCAGAACTTTAAGTGGGCTCTTCCTGATGGACTCTCCACTCCTGTACCCAAGATCAAAGTGCTGCAAGCTGACAGACAACCCTGATGGCACAGATTAAACAGACCATGAATAAAACAATACAAGTTAACGTTGTAAACTCTGTGCTGTTACTGCAAGCTTTCTGAGACTGTCACCTATGAAGCACGTTGAGAATCGTTCAAGTTGCCTGCTGACACAAGCATCCTGAGAAAATGTTGGATACAGCAGCAGTTTCAGCCACTCTGCAGACAACTACTGCCAGCTGCACTTTGCTTCAGCCACAACCTGCAGGAGATAAAATCCACAAAATGACTGATGATAATGGCAAATATACTGATGGCAAAACAAAAGTACTGATCAGGTGCAATAATAAGCCTACACTCCCTAACGTCACTTCTCATGTGACATGGTTTACTTTCTGAATACAGACAAGACTGAAGTTTTGGGTTTTGGACCTGAGCAATTAGTTTCTGTCCATAAGGCTGACACATTGTCCAGTTTTAAGAATTTCCTTTTTGATAAATCCTATAGTTAGGGTTGGCTTGTTATGCTGCTATAGACTTACCAGTGGACAAATTGACCTCATTTCTTAAAACGAATACAATAGTTACAAATTAATAGTTTTCATTTGATACTATTTCTATCTTAACATGTGATTCTCGACCTGCCATTGTGTATCTATTCCTCCTTCCTGCTCCTCTCAAACCCAGCCGGTCGAAGCAGATGGCCGCTTGTCCCGAGCCTGGTTCTGCTAAAGGTTTCTTCTTCATGAGGGAGTTTTTCTTTCCACTGTCACCTTTGTGCTTGCTCAAGATGAGAGTTCTGTGATGGAGTTAAACTCAAAGCAGTCTGCTCCTCACATAAATAATGTTAAATTATTATTTTTATATATGAATGTTTCTGTTCAGTGCCATGACCTGGCTTCTGTTCTGACTTGGTGCTGTATAAATAAACTGAATTGAATTTCTGTACAGTGTAGATAGAAACCACTTTGTTCTTATTTTTATTTTATTTAGTGCTGTTTCGGTGGTTTTACTATGACTGTGAGAGCTCTGCACAAGAATTCCAATGTGCCTGGATTGTTGGTCTGTGCACAAATGGCAACTAAATAACTTTTTAACTTTGATCATTAGGAAAATACATTGTGACTGATACCATTCAGTTAGAAATTATCTGCATGCTACCTGAGAGAAATAGTGAGTTCTTGAAGCAATTTCTTGCAGGATCTAGGCAGACTCCACAAGTGCAAATGAGTCCTCGTGACTCAATGAAACTAACCTGTATTAATAAAGGTTGAATGAATGAAAACTTTGGACCACTTCCTTTCCCACTTGAGCAACATGAAACTCTGTGTGTAGCTAGCTGACGAAATATTACACAAAAGCATTGGTGGTTATGGTTTGCATCCCATATATTGACCTCTTCACCAGTTAAACAGCCAAATGTATTTATTTACCTTTTCCTGGTCCATGCATTCATAGGAGATTCACAGTATTCTCTGTTGTCATCATAAAATCAGGTCTCTCTTGGAAATGAGTCCTTGAAGCTCAATGGGACTAACCTGTATAAATAACGGTTGAATGAATAATGTGGGTTAGCACCCACCCGTTCAGCACATTAGCTTCTTTAATGCCAGCAATGCCAAAGTGTTGAACCACAGGTCAGATCTATTTAAGTCCAAGGTATATATAAAAAAAAAATCAGTGCTTGTCAAACAATTCACATTGAGTAACTGTGCCATGTGTACTTACCCTGCTCCAGCCATGGGAAACACCTCCTTAGTGCAGAGTTCAGGTTACTGTTCAAGCATTTCAGCAAGTCTTTCAGGGAAATGAGAGCCTCTGTATCTGCCAAACCTCCGACCACAGCAGCATTGTTTTCTTTAACTTCTTGCAACTGTTGAAGCAAAGTGTTTGGATCAGCTGCATCTAAACCACACGTTTTAAATCATTCTACACTGCCTTGGTTTCTAAACAACACTGGAAGCTTTGAAATCACTAGTTACTAAGTGCTCCAGCCACTTGGGTCAGCACATCTTCCCAGGATGTTGGAAGCAAAGGCCCAGGCTAGTTTTACACCGTGAGCTAAGTCTCGGAGTGTCGTGAACAAACCTGCTAAAAACAGAAGCAAAAAAAGTTCATGCTTCATTTAAATCTGTCTTTATGATACAAATTTGATACTTTATGATTACAGAATTTGTCAAAATACAAACTTGGTTTAAAATCAATAAATTATCATTAAATCTAGAAAAAACTAATTACATGATATTCAGTAATAAAAAGAAAACTGTTGATGTTCCACTCAAAATTGAGGGTGTTGAGATTTGTAGAGTGAGTGAGGTGAAGTTTTTGGGTGTTATCATTGATGACAAACTGACATGGAAACAACACATAAATTCTGTAAGAATAAAAATAGCTAAATCGATTGCAGTACTGTACAAAGTCAGAGACCTATTGAATGATAAAGCTCTGTATTTGTTGTATAACACAATCATTGTTCCACACTTAATCTATTGTATTGATGTTTGGGGGAAAGCGTGTAAAACAATCACAAAGCCTATTTTTGTATTACAGAAAAGAGCTGTAAGAATTATCACTAGAAAACATTACCGTCATCCATCAAGTACATTATTTTATCAACTGAAGTTATTGAAGTTCCATGATTTGGTAGACTATAATATTTTATCAGTTATGTATAGGGCTCAAAATAATGCATTACCTTTAAATATCCAAATGCATTTTGTTAAAAGACAAAGTTGTTATAATCTTAAGGGGACAGAGATGTTTGTAAAACCACAATTCAGAACTAGTTTGAAGGGACGTTCTACCTCAATCCAGGGAATTAGATTATGGAATGGCTTGGAGAATGTAGTTAAAAATGCCAAGTCAATGTTTACATTTAAGAAAATGATCAAAACAAATGTGTTAAAAAAATATATGAAATAGCGTAATGTGTATTGTATTAGTTAGAAAATTAGAAAGAGTTAGTCATTTTGTACTGTTGGTTGAAGATTATTATTGTTTAATCTGATTGTTTGAAAAAAGGGGCAGATATAATAAGATTTATTCTTCTTTCTGCTACCTTTCATTTTTTTATATTTTGTACGTTATCATTTATGGGATTGTCTTGTATTGTGTTTCTTTTGTAAAAAAAAAAAGAACAAATTTAATAAACATAAACAAATAGTGTTTACCACACTGTTACTACCCACAGCATCCACAAACTAAAGGCAATTCAAGTAAAGATATTAATTCTGATCCCATAAAATGTTAACATGTCGAGAAGAATCTAAAGACCTGGTCTCCCTGGGGAAGCCGTGGTTTAGATGTCATGGCTCCCATTGGGCTTCTGTAATGTTCCAAGATAACTGACATGAACATTATCTCCACATTATCTAAAAAAAGCTAAGTCTGGTCCTCTGGACATTCAAAAAAACAAAACAAAACAAAGAAAAACTTTTGCTTTGTTTTGTTTTTTTGAATGTCCAGAGGACCAGACTTAGCTTTTTTAGATTTTTCTACCTGGATTATTGAGCATGCATCAGGGTATCTCCGCATTAGTTCCAATCTTCTATTTTACAGATTCCTTGGTTTGTCAGCATTGGTCAAGCATTTTCAGCCTTTTAGTTTCCACATTGGCACAAGCTGCTGCTGGCTAGAAAGTAGACCAAATCATTTCTGGTTACTTGAAGCAGATATTGCTCCAGAGGCACATTAGATTAGAAAATCCAATTCTTTCTAGGGGAGAAAAAACAACAACAAAACAAAAGATCGTGTGCAGACTAAACAATATATTTGGAAAGTCACAAGAGAACAGTTCCAATCAATTGGCAACAGTTCATGAAAGCAGATTCATTCACAGGTTCCTGCAACACAACGCAGTAACTTAAACTTTAGAGATATTGATGATAAATAGCCACAGTAACTAATTATGTAGCAGGCGAATCTGTAATCCAGTCTTCATCCCATCAGGAACATGTTAACAACAGCCCATTGTGCAGAAAAACAAAGCACACGTTGTACAAGCTGAGCCCGTTTGATCAATTACCTATCAGATGAAGTAACTGTTGCCATGGTGGGATGCTATCGCGCTTCATTTGACAGCTGCTGGAGAAAAAACCTGCAATGACAACATTGCTGGAAGAGCTACAGGAAGGCGTTACATTTAGCTGTTGCGTTAACGTGCAGAAGCTAATGTTAACCATCTTATGCTAATCTTTGCTACGACACAGAAAAAAAAAGTTATATATATGCATATACTGTACAATGCACAAGGGGAGCAGTTAATTATGTTTCGACGCACCGTAAAACGGTGAAAATTATCGCAAATTGTCGCAAAACAGTAACACTCACGCTAACGCTGAATATCTCTCCACATGCATTATTGTTATTGTTTGCCGGTTGCCTTGGCTTAGCGGCCTACACCCCGGGTCGGAACAAAATGATGTACTGTACTGTACTGTACAGGGTATGGGAGCGGGGGCGTGCTCGTTACCCACACCTGGGGATCGGATCAGGAGCCTTGCAGATTGCGCATGCGCTGCATCTGATTTCTGCTGCGTCACAGATATCAGTGATCCTGTGCAGCCGCCAGCCGGGGACTAGCACAAATACTGTAAAAATGTAAAATATCACCCACCAGGTATCAGTTACTCACCTATCTCCGGGTGCTCACCTGATATCAGTAGCGGTACGCACTTGGTACAGCTGATACCAGGTAACGGTACTCTGTCAAGTCTCCCGTTTTGGTCGGGAAACTACCGTATTTTACCCCTCTTTCCCATCGTCATCTCGAATTATTATTTTCCCAGAAATTTCCCGTATTATAATATATATAAAAAAAAAACATTCCAGTGCCTCTGAATCAGATGTCGCTAGCCTCGCGAGAACTTCCACCTGCAGTAGACTCGGGGCAGTTCTCGCGAGAACTGCCACCTGCAGTAGACTCGGGGCAGTTCTCGCGAGAACTGCCACCTGCAGTAGACTCGGGGCAGTTCTCGCGATGTTAGTGCTGGGAGCGGGAAACAAACCCGGAAAAACACATCAGAGATGGATAACAAGAGAGAAGGCGTCCCTGCCAAAAAAGTTAAGACTTTATGTAAATATCTAGAAAAATGGGACAGCGAATTTACTTTCCTAAAGAAGAGTAGGGTGGGGCACAACTACGCGTTTTGTAAGATTTGTAACTGCGACTTTAGTGTCTCTCATGGGGGAAGGAACGATGTCCGTCAGCATGAAAAATCCGTCAAGCACAAACGCGGGCTAGAGGCACAAAAACATGCCCAGGCGATGTCCCCATTTGTGACTAGAAATGCCACAGAGGAAGACCAGGTCATAAATGCGGAGGTTAAAATGGCAATGCTGTGCGCGAAAAACAACATTGCTTTTACCTTCTGTGATGACTTCAAAAAATGTGTAGCTGAGATGTTCCCGGACTCTGCAATCGCACGAAGATACTCAGCAGGAAAAACCAAGGCTACACAACTCATCAAAAGTAAGCTGCATTAAATTAGGTATATTGTGTATGCCTATTTGATAATGTTCCTTATACAATGTAAATGTGTTTTACTTAATTACTGGGCACTTACTCAACAGGAGCCATAGCAGCAGAGCTAGATGACGAGTTGACCAAAACATGTCGATCTCAACCATTTTTGAAGACCAGCCAGCCCCACGTCCAGGACCTTGGTTGTATCTGCCACCTACAGCTAGCCACTGGTTGTGGCATCAGAGCAGCCCAGGTACCAGTGGAAGACATCCTGGTGGGGATATACACCCACTTTGATAAAAGGTAAATACGCATAAATTAAATAGGCCTGGTATTGTACTAGGCCGTTCTAGACAGTTGACATTCTTGCAATAATTTTTCTGTCTTTCAGTGCCAAAAGATGTGAAATCTACAAAGAGTTTGTAGATTTCACTGATTCAGATCACCTAAAGCTCCTCAGGTACTGCAGCACCAGATGGCTGAGTCTTTTAACCTGCATCCAAAGAGTGTTGAACCAGTGGGATGCACTGCAGGTAAGGATCCATCAGATATGTACGCACTTTACTATTTTTTTATTTTACACTTGAATTGCCAGTCTGTGTCCCTCTGTACTGTAGGCCTACTTCAACAGTCATGAGGATGTAGAGAGGAGTGCCAAAGTGCGTGATCTGGCAAGCCATCTGTCTGATCCAGTTGTGAAGACCTACTTCATGTTCCTGAGTGCTGCCCTTAAGCCTTTATCTGAATTTAATATTGCTTTCCAGGTGTGTGTCAATGATACTGCATTAATGAGTGAATAATATTAATTAATTAATTATTATAATGTTATATTTATGTTACTGTTTTGTTGTGATAAATGGTATTTTCTGCAGTCAGAGGGAGTAGAAATTCACAGACTTGAAGAGGAGATGTGCAGGCTGATCAGGAGGATCCTGGGGTACCTCATACCAGCCAGGGCCATTGTGGGTGTACCTCTCAGGGAGGTGGAGTATGGACAAGGACATCAGTTGGCTGATGAAGAACTCTTTATTGGAGCAGACACAAAGGCATTCATGAAAAGCACAGAGCTTCCTGTGTCAGCTAAGAAATTTTTTTTTCAGTGAGTACTGTATATTATCTAGCAGTTACACAATTATGATATAATCTTTGAGATTATAGGCTGCCATTTTCCTCTTATGATGTTCTAGATCTGTGAGAAGATTCTATGAAGCAGTGGTTCAGAAGATGTTCTCCTTTCCTCTCGACCATCCACTCCTGACTCCTGAGTGACATGAAAGTGCTGGACCCTGCTGCTCGCCTCAACATTTCTCTGGGGACAGGTAGATGTTAGTCAGTTCCCCATTGACAGAATGAATGAATTAATGAAATAATTGCAAGGTTTACTTCAGCATTGTTTAGTCAAACACTTGTTTTACTTTACAGTGGAACGGCTAGGGGCCCTGTTTCCTCAGTTGAGCTTGAGTGAGAATAGGCTGAGAGAAGAACTCGTTGACTACCAGGTGACAGATAGCAAGCAACTTCCACAAGAAGAGAAAATTGACAGATTCTGGGGCCTGGTAGGGAAGGACATGAGGTTCAGTGAGCTGCCAAGACTAATGAAGGCTTTACTGTGCATTCCCCACAGCAATGCCAGTTCTGAAAGGGTGTTTAGTATGGTGAGAAAGATTGTTACAGAGAATAGGATGTCATTAGACAACAGCACTGTTTGTGCTTTACTCTCATGTAAAATCAACCACTCTGGCCCAGCCCACAAATACACTCCTCCCAAAAAAGTGTTAAAGGATGCAAAGTCTGCAACAAATCTGTACAATAAGTCAGTGAATGACCGAGAGCCACATGAGTGAACACAAGAAATTAAAAGAAAATGTGTAATGAAAATAAAATGTAAATGTTTCACTTAAAGACAATCCATGTGTATATAAACTGAAAATATATTAAATAAATGTGCTTCAATTGTCTTTGGTGTTTTCATTTAGGTTCTATTAAAGGAACTACATATGTAAGAATGTTCACAGCATTTCAATGTAGGCCTATCAGATTGTGATCACATAACTGGTTTGTAAGTGGCTGATAGGTAGTTATTTTAGATTTCTTGTAAACCTGTCTTAAAATGTAAGGGGTCCTGGACTTTGGTTGGGCTAGTGGGATGGCTCGGAGTACCCGGCAGAACATTTCCCTTATTTTTAAATCCAAAACTTGACAGGTGTACGTGTCTTTTTGTTTTGTTTTGCTGTTACTTATCTAGCACTAGCTACTGTTTTTATCAGCTGTTCTTACTGTTTTTGTTTTATTTTAAGCATATTTCTGTAAAGCACTTAGTGATTTTATCTGAAAAGTGCTATATAAATAAAGTTTACTTACTTACCCTTGGTGATAACCCAGTACAAGGTGTAGCTGGTATCAGGTCCCAGTACCAAATATGTACAGGATGGTGCAGTACCAGCTCAATGTTATTTGTCATACCGGTACATGGAATGAAATTGTGTACACAGTGTCCTGTTACATCCAACAAAACGTATAAATTGTAAAAGAAAAACAGTAATAAGATCTAACATTAAATTAAAAATACACTAAGTACTAGTAGTATAAAAACAATACGCCAAACAGCAGCACGAACAGTCTGTGAAACAGATCAGCAGCAACATGATGTGATGTTTTACAGTGGTAATTCTGATTAGATATTCATGAGTAACAGCCTCAGGGTAGAAGCTGTTCCTCAGTCTAGTTGTTCTACACTTAATGCTCTTCAACCTCTTGCCTGAGGGGAGCAGGGCAAAAAGTGTGTGTGCTGGGTGAGTGGGGTCGTTCATGATGCATGAGTTCATGCCATGGAGTTACTTAGTACAGGTTGTCCCCGACTTACGGCGGTCTCTACTTACGGCGATTCGACTTTACGAACGCGTCCCATTGAAAAGCATTGCTTCTAGTTATGCTGTTTATGCGCTTATGCGCCTTTACAGGAGGGGAGGGGGAGAGCACTCGGTGGAGGGAGGGGGAGTAGCTTCAGTGGAAATTTACTACAGACTCAGTGTTGCCAGGCGTACGATAATTATCGTATTTGTACGATAATTTCCCCCTCTGTACGATGTACGATCAATAATCCCGAAAAAGGCCAAAAATACGATAATTTGACCATTCTGTGAACGTGTAGTTGTGATCGGTTTCCATCAGCCTGTCGCAACTGTCTGTTGGAGTTTTTTTGTGAACCCTGAAGGCATCTTGAAATTCCAGCCAATCGTGCTTTTCTAAATGTGAACTATGAGTGACGTATATGCAGAACAACGGCCATGATTGGCTGAATAGTCCGCTGCGCCCGCCCCATGCGTTAGAAAAAGCAGAGCCGTGTGACAGTGTCTGACACCGGTCTGGAAGAAGTGATGAACATTTAGTTGAACGTTAAATGATAATAAAGAAATATATTAAGAAAATATGACAGGAAAACTGGGACATTACTGATACAGGAAGACATTTACACAACATTCATAAAAAGGTAAGATATACAAGGAAAGCAGGAAGAAACAGGAACTTACTCGCATTAGAATAGGACACACACACAGACCTTAATAAATCTCTTGAAATAATTGGAAAACATGCAACAGGACTTTTTTGTGACATGTGCACCAGCAATTTCCCTGAAACGGTTCAACATGTCTTTATGGAATGTCCAGGGTATGAAACAAGAAGAAAGCATTTCCAAAAATAAATAAATAAAATGAATTTTAATTAGGGATGTTTTTTTAGTAGTGATATCAGTAAAGTTAAAGATCAAGTTATTATTTCCTTGAAAATACAAACTTAATAGACAGAATTTAGTTGAGTTATTAAATTAATTTTACAGAATTAGTTTTTTTTAATAATCTCCGGTCCACACTTCAGCTCGGTGGTGGTTCAGCCATGAAACAAAACAAGAAGGGGGGGGGTTAGTTGCCACCAGACATTAATACGTATTATTGTCTATGGTTCCCACCAGTACTGACGCCACAAAACTAGGGGTGCCTGTTAGACGCTATTCAACAAGAGAGTGACTATAGAGCATACTTGTTATTTTGTTTATGACAGGTGTACGATAATTTCCCTCAAAATACGATAATTTTAGGGCTCTAGTACGATAATCCTACATTTTGCACCTGGCAACACTGTACAGACCACATGGTTTGGGGCAGACCGGAGCAGACAGAGCAGAGGAGGTAGGAGCTGTGGACAGAGTGAAGCTGCAGAAGCTAACTAACATGCTAACAGACATTGCTGTAAACGCTGTGGACTGCGTGAAACACCTGGAAGCTGTAAAACTCAGAGGTGCAACAAGCTAACATGCTAACAGACGGAGACCAACATACCAGTAGGTAATTGTTATGCACCCTGGGGTTTTCATATATTTTAAACCCCACTAATGTATTGTTTATATTGGCTGAGTCCTGTAGAACGCACCCTCATATTTTAATCAGCTTGTTTCAATCAAGCTTAATTAGTCAGCACTGGTGTTCACATGCAGATCCTGCCTATAAGACAGTCAAGCTGAGCTGTACACAGTGTGGAGGCTAATGAAAACTAGTGGAAGCTGGTGAAACAAGTAGAAGCTTGTTTGAAGCCTGTGGCAGTTAATAGAAGTCAGCTAAGGTTTGTTGGAACCTGCTAAAGAAACACTTCAGGTAACTGAGTGCTGAAAGCAGACGTTATGCTGTGTTGTGTGAACACTGGGAGACCTCCACCCTCCTTGACTGTTTATGGTTTGCTCCTGTTAGGAGTTGTAGATGAGCTGGTGAGCTCGAGAGGACTCTAGTTGTATAACTAGAGTATTGTGTGTGTTTGAGCTAGGGCTGGGCCATATCATATCGTTCACGATAATACCGGTAAAAATAGCTTGCCCGGGCAAGAGTTATATCATGATGTGCTAATTTCATGACGTAATACGTAAGGGCGCCCCGCCCCCCAACCAAGCGCTTCACACTGAACTATGCGCACCCCCCTCCACCAGTCTGTACTGGTGTAACGTTAGCTAAAATGATCAAAACAAACAAAGCACGTCGTGTCAGCTTCTCTCCCCCTGCTCTAAACTGTGGGTACAGAGGATCAAATGCCTCCCCCTCCTCCCCCCACCCCGCTCTGAGCAGCTGCACTGTGTTTCCCTCGCTCTAAAAACTGTCGATACACGCGTGGCTCTCCACGGACCAAGAGGAAACCGCAGTGAAGTTGTTTTCAAGTTGGATATTCGAGCTCCGTGTCTTCATAGGTGCAGTGCTCTCGTCAGTCCGCTTCATGGAGTCTGACTGCGGGCAGCCGCGCTGAAGCCCCCAATATACCTGTTTCTTTTGCCTCACGCCGCTCGGCGCCGTGGGAGCGCCGTGGGAGCGCCGCGGCAAAAGCCTTTGATCACGGGCGCGAACGCGCCAAGGTCGGATTTTACTACGCCTACGCGCGCGCGTTGATAAACTGCCTCGCGTGTCAGCAAATGACCAATCAGCGACCTCAATTTGTCCTGCTCTGCCCGGCTGCAGCTGCACTCAGAGAGCTGCGCTTGCACAGAGTATAAAAGGGCTGCAGGTGCGCAGCACACGCGAGTCCAGCGGCGTGAGGCAAAATAAACAGGTATATTGGGGGCTTTAGTCTGTCCGTACTCAGAGATGTCATGTTCACTTAGGGACCGTCAACAAATTTTCGAGCGCTTCACTCTTTAGAAACAAAAAATAATATATTTTACATGATTTGAGCCACAAATCTTACATCAAACTACTCTCCAAGACCAGATCTGCGAGGCACAGCTGTTTATTTCTCAATTTTTATGCATTTTGTAATTTTTAACAATTTAATATTTAATAAATCACTGTTTTTGGTCAATACATTCAGGTCTTTTGAGCCACCCACACAAATCTTACATCAAACTACTCTCCAAGACCAGGCCTATGAGGCACAGCTGTTTTTTAAAAATTTTTTATGCATTTTGTAATTTTTCACAATTTAATATTTCATAAATCTGTGGGTTTTTCCTCAATAGCTTCAAAGTCATGTGACCTGTTGACCCAAAATCACTGTGAAATTATTCTGCTAGTCTCTATAAATGAGGCACAGTCATTTGTTTTCTATTTTAAGTCATTAATCAGATCATTAATCAGACTCCATGAAGCGGACTGACAAGAGCACTGCACCGATGAAGACACGGAGCTCGAATATCCAACGTCCAACTAGAAAATAACTTCACTGCGGTCAAGAGGCAGGTGATCAGACAGATCAGTCAGAAAATGAATCATTCCTGCATGAACAGATGAAGCTGAAACACCAACACGCTTCAGGGTCAGCTGATCACCTTGTTACAACTTGTGAAAGTTATTCTTCAGTTAGGCAACATATTTTGTTGTATGTTACATTTATGCCCAACAGATCTTAAGCTTCATTTTATTTAGTTGTTTTAGGAAACTACACCTGCACTTTAGGTTTTGTGATGGATTTTGTTGATCTATATTTTGTGCAAACATTTTCAATCTAAACAACATATTATTTTTATTTTTATACTTAGAGACTGAATACTTTACTAAATAAAATAATTTCAGTAAAATTACCCCTTGTTTTTAATTTAATTTTATACAATACTGCAAAGCAACATGTTAAGTTACTGTAATTTTGTCAATAAATAAATTTGATTTCTGTTTATTTTTTTGTTACATCACGAAATTTATCGTTATCGTGATAATACTCTGAAATATCACTATATAATTGTTGAGCCATATCACCCACCCCTAGTTTGAGCACTTGTTGAATGTTTAGGAAAGCTCTACCCCTAACTAGAGTAAAGGATTTGAGCCGTTGTGGCCAGAGTGTGTGTCTTGGGACACTGTGAGCTGTCTGAAAGCAGGCAGTTGTTATGAGCAGTAGGGGACTACTGTTTTTTTTATCTTTTCTTTGAACTTTATTGATCTGGTGAGTGTTGATAGTCCAGTTTTCATTTTTATTTGTTTAGAGGGACTTATTTGTAAGGTAGATCATCACTTGGGGAAATTTGACGGCCATGTACAAGGTTGGGTTTGCCTGGGTGACGTTTTATTGCTTTTGGCCAGACTCACCTTTTGGTTGATACTTTCTTTCTTTTTTTTCCTTTTATAGATGGCCTCTCTTCTCACATTACAGCCATCCTCTCACACCGAATTTTTCTTATATATATATATTATTTATTTATTTATTTATTTTTTAATATATA